>AWOL01S0000637.1:8162-30258 GCA_000715115.1 Nicotiana otophora
TGATCATTGCCACCATCGTGCCGATTCAACCATTGTTAGCTGATCCGTCTTTTCTCAATTTACTCTCAACTTGCCTTAGAAATAATAATATCTCCATTCATGAAATCACGAACTCAAATCCGCACTCATACCAAGTGACCTTATTTCACGAGACCACGCTATTTCAAAACTCGCTAATTATCTCATATCCCTTCTTGTGCGCACTTTTTACATCTTCAACTGGTACACCCATTCTGATACTTCTTTTATGAATCCGAAGTTATTTTCTTCCGTTCTTCCAATGATACACCACAACCTGAAGATCACGTAGAGTACTCTAAGCCCCGTTTCATAATCTGCTGCAAAAGCTCGATACTCAACTATACTATAAACTCGAGATCCTTAGACACCACACTTTAAATTATTTTGAATCCACTAGGACCGTTATTGAGAGTCACTTGCTCTGACTTGTTCCCAAACATGATCAATTCCAAGGCCCTGCTAGCACATGGACACTTTATCAAGGAAACATCCGACTATTTCACTTTCTTGTGCATTACATCTACACGAAGCATAAATTCTGAGTCTTCCAAAAACCTGAATATGAATTAATAAGGCCAAATATGGCGCACATTCCTCAAATACTTTGCTCAAATTACCACTGATGTTTTCTTTCCTTGGTTGCAATGACCCACCAATACACCGATAACCCGAAGCCGCACAAGTTGACACTACGCAATCCAATCATAGACGGTGGGGCTTTCCCACTTAGCTTGAAGATACAATTATAAAATTTTGGAATCCACCGAGATTCTTTCTTCATCGTTGACATGATCCTGCACACGCAACTCGCCAAATTTTTCTCAAAATCCTTCTATTAACCTTTAATAATACTCTGAACCACTAGCCACATTTACATATTAAATTTCTTACCGAAAGCTTCGTCAATACCACGCAACCGCTAACCTGCTCATAGGAGATAACCCACCCGTGAAAATTACATGCCGACATATGCCAACGCCGCTGCACTGGGTGCAAATACTACGAAATCAGTAGATCATCCTGAGTCCAGGCTCATTCACCAGCTGCACCAGTCCGTTCACGCCTCACGGACGTCAACTAGAGGTGCGACAATACCTTCCAATCCAAAGTCATGTTGTATCCTTCTTCATATCAAGCAACTCCCTCCTTTTATATCCAATCTTCCTCAATATAGCAACTAATATTGCAACTTAAGTCCGTAGACCTAGTCATTGTCCATTCTACATCCCAAATCACTCCAAACGTTCCTCAAGATGTGTAATCATCCTACCACGTAACCCATGTGCTACCTTAGCACTCTCCCACTTTGGTCAACCATCTCCTTTAAGCAACTACTCTGCTTCTGTTTTCTTACACTTGGCCTTTTCGGAGCCTAACCACCGCAAGGCATCTACCACATGTCCTTCCTCATCCTTCGCTGCCCAGTTGTTGTTTTAAATCAAAATCCATCTCTATAGCACTTGAACCAATAGCTCATTACCAGCTTTAAACCTTTCTGACGATCATCCTTCTTGAGACATCAACACTACAAATGATGCTTCGATCCTGAATCACTGCACACCGGGATCTCTAACGACTGCTTCCCCTATACCAATTCCTAACACCCCGTCATGAAGGCGAGTTGAAGAAAACCATAACACCGGCGAACCTTAGCGCATTTTACAAGGCGATGACACCACATTAAAATTGAGAACTCTACCACACTCAAAAATATCAAGCTTCATTACTCCATCAACCCCAAACCTGAACATTCATAGTCCGATTTCCTTTTCTCCGCTCGAATTAAAACACGGAACCTTTGAATCATGTACTGAGAAAACCTTCTTTCAAGTCGTCTACTTCCCCGACACATAGATGGGCATTTTACCATTTCATAAACACTGTGCGATAACAACGCACTAATCATCATAACAATCAATGCCAAATCTCAAAACCTTAGGTAGTACTGATACTTAATTTGAAATGACAGAGCGGCCTTTCGCAAGGCGACGACAATAGCCCAATTAATTAAACAGGGAGAAGCATCCTATACTACATCTGTAGTACCATTAAAAATTTCCTCGATCCCCAATTTATAACAAGCGCTTCACGTCGCATAAGATTGAATATGAAGAAAATGTAGGCATAAGCCTCAAAGGAATAGAATCGCACGATGAGGAATCAAAAAGGAAAGTATTCCTAACAGCCCCGTAGCCTCTCGAAGATAAGCACAAACGTCTCTGTACCGATCCGCAAGACTCTACTAGACTTGCTCATGACTCGTGAGACCTACGTGAACCTAGTGCTCTGATACTATGTTGTCACGACCCAAAATCCAAAACAAGGCCGTGATGGCGCCGGACTCCACTGTCAGGCAAGACAACAATAAATCTCATGACTCGTGAGACCTACGTGAACCTAGTGCTCTGATACTATGTTGTCACGACCCAAAATCCAAAACAAGGCCGTGATGGCGCCGGACTCCACTGTCAGGCAAGACAACAATAAATCTCATGACTCGTGAGACCTACGTGAACCTAGTGCTCTGATACTATGTTGTCACGACCCAAAATCCAAAACAAGGCCGTGATGGCGCCGGACACCACTATCAGGCAAGCCAACCATAATTAATTAACTTAATTACCCATTTTAGTATTTTTGAAATAAAAAACAATTCTTTAATAAAATTGTAGAGATAAAACTCATAGAGTAAATGATAAATATTTTTGCCGCTAAATTTCTAAACAATTCACTACCATTCCCAAAATCCGGTGTCACAAGTGCATGAGCATTTACTAGGGAATTAAAAATAAAATACAGCATCTGTCCAGAATATAAATTAGACAGGAAAATTTAATAACTTTGAAAGAGACTCTGTTAGCTGCGGATCGTAACATAGAATGTAGCTCACCCATTTCCCCACAATTATTGACCATACCTTTGCGCCCACAAGGCCGCTATACATATATGTACCTGCACAATAAAATGTGCAGCAAGTGCAGTATGAGTACGAAAACAACGTGTACCCAGTAAGTATCAAGCCTAATCTCGAAGTGGTAGAGACGAGATAGCCGACTTTGACACTCACTATGGGTCAATAATAATAATTGGAATAAATTATAATTATTCAAATCAGCATGGTTCACAGAGTTAACAATAATTTTATTCACTTAGCAGAAATAATAAGAATCCTTCAAATGCAACAACTTTCCAATTTATTAATTAAATCATGCAATTTCAATAAAACTTCCAATTTATCAAATAACTTTACAAGCTGCAATTCAATTTAAATAAATTTTTTAATTTATCAATTCGTCTCATTTACAGGAATAACAATAATTTCTTAACAAGCACGAATAATAATTCATTAAATTTCAAAGATTTTCAATTTATCAATTAGCTTCGCAAGCTGAAATAAACTATTAAGGTATTGTGTAATTATTATTATTAAGCACAATTTCTGCCGAGGACGTACGGCCGATCCAGAGTGTCGTGTACACTGCCGAGGGACGTGCGTCGCGATCCATAGATGCATCTATCCTGCCGAGGCTGTCGGCCCGCTCCACAAGAAAGGAGGACATTTTCTTATGTACCTCCGGAAGGAGAGTATATTTATTATAAGATAAATTCGGGAAGAGAACAATTTCTTTTAACAATTAATTGATTTAAACAGAAAATCAAGCATATAAAATTTCCATCCTTGAATATCTTTATCTAACAATTCACAATATATTCATATATATCAATTAATATTAATTAATCAAGGAATACAATTTACACAAGTAATACATGCTTTGAGTTCTAAACTACCCGGACTTTAGCATTTATAGTAGCTACGCACGGACTCTCGTCACCTCATGCGTACGTAGACCCCGAAATTAGCAACAATTATTCAATTTAATCCCTATGGGATAATTTCCCCCTCACAAGATTAGACAAGAGACTTACCTCGTCTCAAAGTCCACTTTCCAATTACCACATCGCGTTGAATTCTTGATTCGACGCCGAAAAATCCGAAACTATATAAATATTATACAAAATAATTAATATATGCTAAATGATTCGAAATTTATCTATTAAATAAATTACCTTATCCAAAATGGTAAAATTCCTAAAATTCACCCCGGGCCCACGTGCCCAAATTTCAGAAATATCCGGAGGGAATCGTTACCCATAATCTCAAGAACTCAAATATATAATTTCCATCAAATTCCATAACCATTTCCGTGGTGAAAAATCAAAAATACCAATTTCTAGGTTTTTCTTCAAAACTCCAAATTTCTACAAATTTTCATGTCTAAATCTATATATAAACCATTTATTTAACTTGCAATAGGTGTGAATTAACTTACCTCCAAGTTGCTAGGTGAATGCTCCTCTCAAGAAGCTCCCAAGATCGTCCAAGAATGAAGAAATAAGCAAAAATGCTCAAATCCCCGCTTTAAACACTCACTGCCCAGCGATCATCGCGCCTGCGGCAAAATGTTTCGCACCTGTGGCTTCGTACCCGCGATGGATTTTTCGCACATGCGGCTTCGCACCCGCGATGGAGTTTTCGCACCCGCGGCTTTGCACCCGCGATGGAGTTTTCGTGCCCGCGATGAATTTTTCGCATCCGCGATGGATTTTTCGCACCCGCGGTGGAGTTTTCGCACCCGCGATCACACCAGATATCAGCTGCCTCAACTCTTCTTCAAATTTCAAATTCGATCCTTTAACGACCCGGAATCCACCTGAGGCCCTCGGGACCTTAACCAAATATACTAATAAGTCCTACAACATCATACGAACTTATTTGAAATCTCAAATCACATAAAACGACGCTAAAATCACAAATTATGCTCCAATTCAAGCTTAATGAAACTTAAAATTTCCAACTTCTACATTCGATGTCGAAACCTATCAAATCAACTCCGATTAACCTCAAATTTGCACACAAGTCATAAATGACATAATAGAGCTATGTAAAGTTTCAAAACTGTATTCCGACTCCGGTATCAAAAAGTTAACTCCCCGGTCAAACTTCCAAATTTAAATTCTTGTTTTAGCCATTTCAAGCCTAATTGCATTGCAAGTTCCAAATAAAATTTCGATCATGCTCCTAAGTCAAAAATCACCATACAAAGCTGTTGGAATTATCAAAATTCTATTCCGGGGTCGTTTGCACATAATTCGACATCGGGACACTATTTGAACTTAAATTATTTTTAATTGTTTCATCAAAATTCTATATCTCGGGCTAGGGACGTCAGAATTTGATTCCGGGCATACGCCCAAGTCCCAAATCATGATACGGACCTACCAAAACCGTTAAAATACTGATCCGAGTCCGTTTGCTCAAAAAGTTGACCAAAGTCTGAACCAAAACACTGAACCAAGTGTTCCGATTTCAACCCAAATACTTTCAAATTCCGGACCAACCATCCCCACAAGTCATAAATCATTTAAAGCATATACGGGAAGTTTTATTTAAGGAACCGGGGTTCTAAAAGTCAAAATGACCGGTTGGATCGTTATATTTGTGCTTTTAATATAGTATAGATAAATTGATATAGATAGATATAGATATAGATATAGATATAGATATAGATTTAAATATAGATATAAATATAGATAAATTGAAAACTAAAAGAATGCGTTCATGAAAAATAAAAGATCAGGATACTAAATGTTTTTTTTATACTCTTCAATAGGGATATTAATGAATGTCCGAACTATTGTTTTATTCTTTTTATTTTTCTTATCAACCTACTAAAACTTTACCTCTTTAATAGGGTTATTAAATGATGAATTTTCTACATACTGATGGACTTTAAAATATTTCTACTTAATGATTATTTTTTATTTCTTGAGGTCAAAATGTGCGTAGTTAATATCCCACTAACTAATGTTCTTATTCTTTTTTTCTTTTTGAACTACAAACATTTTGACCTCTTTAATAGGATATTAATTAATGAGTTTAATCTTATTTGTTTTTCCTTTTTAACCTACGAAATGTTCTGCCTCTTTGTAGAGTATTAGGGATAATAATAAAAGGAGTTTCCTACTTATTGTCTTCTTCTTAATTACTTATTCCTTTTATTAAGTAATTTTATTTTTCCAAAAAGTATTTTATTTGTATTTACCATTTTATCCAATATAAAGTGCATTTGCGGAGGGTAAAAAAGGCGAACGACATTTCGCTAAAAGCCTTCATGCCTTTAATATAACTAGTATCTATAAACGTGCGTTGCACGTTAATAATGACACATGATTGTTTAAACATTTATTTATACGAAGGAAGAAAAACTTTAATTAATGAGAGAAATTATACATATAATAATACAACAATCATCTAAATGTCGAAAAATATTATTACATTAGCAAAATGCGTGAATTCAAAATGAAAGGACGTTATCAGAATTTACACAAACGATCAATTTAGTCATGTTAATTAAATAATTATGTATTATAATTTAAAGGTATCTAATGCGATGGTGTCTTATTGAATACTTCTTTGCAGACGATGTTCTTTTGTATATGTTTCCTTCTAATACTTTGGTTGTTCTGCCATAACCAGAACTCTTATTGCCGATATTAATATCCCTCTTGAAAGTACAACATATAGTTATTCGTGCAAGAAATTATATTATTTTAATCATAGTTCAATTTTTAGGATGTTTGTCCTTGTGCTTTATTTATTATAATAATTATAAAATATAAACATACTGAAAATTATTTTTACACAAATTTAAAGGATATTCTTTAGTTTCGAAAGACAAAAGTTGATTTTGTAGATAAACACATACTTAGAAGCACATTGATCAGTATCATAATTTCTGCATATATGACGTTATTGTCAAAACTTCTATATAGTATATGTGTACTATTACATAAGCTATTTGGCAGAAACTTTTATATACTATATGTGTACTATTACATACTTAGAAGCACATTGATCAGTATCATAATTTCTGCATGTATGACGTTATTGTCAAAACTTCAATATACTATATGTGTACTATTATATAAGCTATTTGGCAGATTTAAGTTTTTCAGTAGCATGACAGACATAGTTTTCTTCAAAATCAACCTATATGCAATGGAAGATAAACTTTAACTTAGTCTATTATATATACGGTGACACTAACATACGTAAGAAGATGGTAGAGGGTTATTTGATATTAAAGTATTTAAGTATTCTTCTTGGTAGTAATTGTTGGTATCATCTTCTACTGAGTCAAAACTAAAAATTATTTTGTTCATAAAACTTAGCAATCAACCTTTTATTTAGTTGATCAACATATTTATTTCTGCTAGCTAAGATAGCTCTTTAATTTCTATCATGTAATTTGTACAAATTGCATTTTAATCTAATGATGAAAATATTTTCCTAATTAAATGCACTACTATTACCTTTGGGTTTGATAACCAAGTGTTCTGGAAGAACCAAATCATCTTTTATTGGATGCTCTTCTTCGATTTTGATTGGAAGCAAGAAGTCACTGAATGTTGGATCTGTTCTTACTTTTATACTTCTTGTCATTTGAATATTTTTTATTTGAGGCCATAAGTATAATTTTGGCAAGCTAGTTTTTACTGTCTCTGATTTCGTCGATTTTGGAACTACTAGTAGTACTTGATAGAAATCACCTCCTAAACTATTACTTTTCCGCTAAATAGTTCATTAATATCCAATAAATTTCTAAAACTCTAGCAATTGTTTCGATCCTTTGATGCTTATCCATAAACACTTCATCCCATATTATCAATTTGGCTTTCCTTATAAATTTAGTACTATTGCTCTGCTTTAATATATTTGTGATGGTTATTTCAGTTGTTTGAAGAGATATATCAAATCTAAAGTGAGTTGTACGACCTCATAATAAAATCGTTGATAGTATACCACTTGTAATTATTGCTAACAGTATCATGCCTCTTGATCTGACATTTGCAAGTACTGCATGACAGAGGAATATTATTTCGATTCCTGCGGAGGCATCTACAAAGGATAATCCCGCTAGTTGACTCTTTATAATATAGTATTGAAACTTTGTTCTTGTTCAGGATTTAGCTTTGATTGTGCTTCCTCAGACACTTGTATTCTTAATACTATATTAATCTTTTTACTTTGTGATCTATTATTTTTAATTTCTAACGCTCTTTTTATGGAATAAAGTTATGTACCCTAAGATTTTTATTTTTAACTAGAAAAATAATTTTACTTATATGATGAATTTAAAGAATAATTGAATTGAATTCTCTTACTAAATAATTATTGAAAGATTTGATTATTTGGTCTTAACATAAAAATAATTTATATTCTATTGATTCAGATTCTTCATATTAGTTCATCTCTTGTTTTGAATATTTAATCATAATGTATCTATCATAAATTTTATTTTCAAACAGTTAAAAGATCAATCTTAACATTCCACTTTTAGATCTTTATGTTTGCAAACTTATTAGTGGTGTTAACTCTTACTTATATTTTTCTTTATCTTTCTCACACATTTATATTCTTAAAAATATTCTTAGTTTTTCTTTAGTAATTGGGTATATTTTTCAATAATACACGAAAAATTAATAATAATAATAATAATAAAATATTATTTGAGTAGGAAAGCAGTTCAAATATAATATAAAAAAGTATATTATCGTGGAGATTTTTTTCTTCTTAATTTTAACATTTTATGCAGTCCATTTAACATTACTTTTATTTTTTCTTGGTATTGGATATTATAGAGTGATAGTGTATTACCAATACGGAGGATTCTTATGAAATTGATTACATTAAACCTTCCAACATATTTTTAATAAGAATTCAATAGACAAAATTTTATTAATTTTAAAATCTTAAATATTTAAAAAATTAACATAGAAGTTATTGTAGTCCAAAAATTAGGTTATTACAATTATGTCCTTTCACTATGAGTTCTTTTGTTTAATATTTTAGGGCTATTTTAGTCTATCAATATCGTATTCGTGCTTTTATAATAATATAGGCTCTCCTTTTTTGTAAATAGATTTGGACAATATAATACATTCTCAAATTAAATTAGTAATAGGACAATTAATACATTTTCAAATTAAATTAGTAATAGAAATTTTTTAAGAAGTGTGTCCTAAAAGTAATAGAATTACATGGCAAAACATATGTCTCTATCCTGAAAGTAATTATTATACTAATAAAAAATCGAATGTGTTCCTAAAGGTATTAGGTTTACATGCTAACATGTAGTATAATATATCTATGCCCGAAAGTAATTATACTAATAGGATTCTTAAAGGTAATCATGTAGGATTCTAACGTGTAGTATGTCCTAAAACTAATAGGATTATAAGGTTAATGTCTAGAATTCCGGTTAGGTCCTTTTATTGTGAATTATTATGCTTAATATTAAAAGATTATTTTTGTAAATCAACATTATATTTATACTTTTATAATAAAATATAGATATATGCTCTCATGTTTCTAAATGAATTTGGATAATATAATACGTTTTTAAATTAAATTAATAATAGAAATTTTTTAAGAAGTATATCCTAAACTAATAGGATTCCGTTAGAAAGAGAAGTTCCAAATCTATCTCGGAGTTCTCCACATTCATGTTTGTTTGTTCGAAAATTCCTTTGTATGTGAATTCTTACGGGAAGGATTTATAGGTATTAATATAGTGGATAGTATTAAAGTTATATTCCTTGTTTGACTCCGATAAGAAGGACCAAAGCGTTAGCAATATAGAATTCCGATTATGTTCTTTTATTATGAGTTATTATGCTTAATATTATAAGATTACTTTTATAAACCGACATTGTATTCCATATAATGCATCGACTGATTTTTAGGTTGATTTTAGTACTTTTCATTTTTGTTTTTTATTTATTTATCTTTCATACTTTGTACGAATAATGAAGAAATTCAAATGGATAACTTTTTATCGATGAATAAAGATGGATTCAATTCAAAAAGCTGGCTGCGATACAATTTTAGTACTCGTATAATTCAACATATATAAATTTACCAAATTTATTTTTAGATCTATCACGTAAGTAATATATGTTTGATTCTTTCCTTTTTCTTTATTAAATATTCTTTATTATTTACCCTTTTTCCTTGTAGTAATTCCTTTCCAAGTTTTATTCCTTTCTTGTTGGTTTTATCACCTTAATACCTGAAAAACTATTTTATAGATCAACATAACATTGAAACACAGAGACAAAATTCTAGCAAGTTTTAAGAGTTTCATTTTTAACGTTTAACATAAACACAACAAGCTTCTGTAAAAAAATAAAGAGAGAACACATTATGAGATAGAAAAAATCATAGTTTTAGTAGCCAGTGGCGAAACTAAGTAGAATGAAGGGGATCAACTGAATTCTTTTTGTCGAAAAATTACTTTGTGTAAATAAAATTAAAATAAATTTAAATTATATGTAAGTTATTAAATCCCCTTGATATCTTGGCTCGTCATTTCCTTAGGGATATCCCCAGAAAGATCATTATTTGCCAAGTTCATTTCATTTAGTTTTCAAAGAATGAATCCACTGAATAAATTTAATTCTGAAGTTAATTGCATGTTAGAAGATTTACGGTTTTCTCCTTGCGGAAGCGGATCATCTGTAGTAATCACGACTTGAATTACTGGTCGTTGAGAATCCTCACATGGCGGACAGATCCCATATTTCCACGGCCTAATCATCGCTAATTTGGATGCAGAGAACTAACCCTAGCTGTATCTAGTTTTGGTGAGAAACCTATTTTTAAACACCCATAGTGTTGCTTATATAAGCTTGAATTAGGAATTTAGGAGGAGGACTAGCTAATGGGCTAACCGGCTAATAAGCCTTATGGGTTGACCCGACCCAATAAAACGACATTCTTATGTTCGTTTATTATAGCAATTTAAGGAGCAAAAATTATTGTGTTCATGTAAACTCGTATATTACATGCTAGCCCTATGTCTGAATTTATAACTTGTTTTAAAAGTAAAAAATTAATCCGTCCGACTATTTATGTAAAAATCTCATTTAATTTGCTCCATAGCGAAGTCAGATCCATCTATTCATCAACGGTACAAGTGATCCCACTACATATCTAATAAAAATTACCTGGTTGACGCATGAAGTACTTGGGATTATGGCTTATAGGCGTTCTTATATTAATCAATGACAATATTTTCCAGCTAAAATTATCATCGTCTTACAAAAATTGGGTGTCACGACCCGAAATTCCCATCTTCGGGGCTGTGATGGCGCCTAACATTTCACTTGCTAGGCAAGCCAACGTTAGAATAATATTAGCCATTTTTAAACAATTTAAAATTAATTAATAATAAAAAAATAAATGCGAAAATAAAGTCTGAAATAAAGTGAATAATCCATAATAATAGCGATGTCTAAATACCATCCCAGAACTGGTGTCATAAGTGCACGAGCTACTAGAATAATACAAATAAATGTTTGAATGAAATGAAGCTGTCTGAAAGAAATACACAACTACGATAAAGTGGAAGGGGACTTCAGAACTACGAACGCCATGTAGTTATACCTCAAGTCTCATGCGAATAGCTGAATCCGAGCAAATCTATTGTACGCCACTGAGACCAACTCTGGTATCTGCACAAGAAGTGCAGAGTAGTATGAGTACAACTGACCCCATGTACCCAGTAAGTACTGAGCCTAACCTCGACGAAGTAGTGACGAGGCTAAGACAGGTCACTTACGTTAAACCGTATGCAATAATAATAGAAATAAAACAGGTAACTCATTTCAACCGTTGAAGCCAATTTGACAGTCATAACCAATTATTATTTCAATCCGTTTCTGTTGCGGAGTTCAACCCGATCCCACAATATATTCATATTCAATTCTATTGTTGCGTGCAACCCGATCCCACAATATATTCATTTTCATTTAATTCTGTTGCGACGTGCAACCCAATCCTCAATATATCTTTTCAATCAATTCTGTTGCGGGAAACCCGCTCCTCCAATATATTCATTTCAATCAATTCTGTTGCGGCAAACCCGCTCCTCCAATATATTCATTTCAATCAATTCTGTTGCGGCGTGCAACCCGCTCCTCCAATGTATAATTTACCAATTCTTATAGCAATTAAGTCACATAAATCAAATAAGCACGTAGCAATAATAGCATGGGTTCAAATATTGAGCAAGGAATATGAGAGAAACAATTAATATAATAATTAATTCATGATTTAAAATAATTTATGATTTTCAAATAATTATGCAAATAATTAATTTGACGACCTATAGACACTCGTCACCTCACCTATACATCGTTCACATGAATTTCACAAAGCAAATAATTCAAGGGTTCTATTCCCTCAAGTCAAGGTTAACCACGACACTTACCTCACTTTGTAACCCAATTCAAGATTTCAATAAACCCTTGCTTCGCGAATTTGTGTCCGAAAGCTTCAAATCTAATCACAAACAATTCAATATACTCAACATTAATTCCATATGAAATTACTAATTTTTCGGATTAAAATTTGAAATTCATTTTAAAATTGACAGTGGGACCCACATCTCGAATCCCGGAAAAACTCACAAAATTCGAACAGCCGTTCCGATACGAGTTCAACCATAAACAAATTATCGAATTCCGACATCGGATTAACCTTCAAATCTTCATTTTACATTTTTGGAAGATTTTATAAAAATTCCAATTTTCTTCCATCTAAATCCGAAATAAACGATGAATATAAGCATGAATTTATTAAATATAATCACCTTCGGATATAGAACACTTACCCAAGTCGAAGTCATGAAAACCCCCTTTGAAATCGTCCAAATCCGAGACTCAAAACTCAAAAATGAGTAAAAATGGCTAACCCTCGATTTTATGGGTTCTGCCCAGGCTTTTTCGCATCTGCGGGCACAAATGCCGCATCTGCGAGCTCGCTTTTGCAGAGATTGTGGTCGCTTCTGCGGACTTGCTTCTGCGACGAGGCTGCCCCTTCCCCTTTTTCGCTTCTGCGACGGACTTCACGCTTCTGCGGCCAAGGCTTCGTAGAAGCGAACACACCAGCAAATTCCAGAATTTTCTTAAGTCCAAAATTTGATCCGATTTCTATCTGAATCACACTTGGGGTACTCGAGACCCCGTCCGAATATACCAACAAGTCCCGAAACATAATACAGACTTACTTGGGGTCTCAAATCACGTCAAACAACGTCGAATTTACAATTCACACCTCGATTCGAACTTTTGAGTTTCAAACTTTTCAATTTACAAAACTCGTGCCAAAACATATTAAACGAATTCGGAATAACTTCAAATTTGGCACACAAGTCATAAATGATATAACGGAGCTATTTCAATTTTCAGAATCGGGTTCCGACTCCGATATCAATAAAGTCAAATCCACAGTCAATCTTTGGAAATCTTTAGCCTTTCAAACTTCAAATTTTCAGTAAATGGCAATAGCTCAAGCTAAGGACCTCTAATTTAAATTTCGGGCATACGCCCAAGTCCCAAATCACGATTTGGACCTACCGGAACTATCAAAATACTGATCTGGGCCCGTTTGCTAAAAACGTTGACCGAAGTCAACTCAAATGAGTTTTGAAACACTATTTCACATTGTAATCAATTTTTCTCATAAAAACTTTTCGAAAAATTTACGGACAGTGCGCGCAAGTCGAGAAAAGCTGAATGGTGCTATTTGAGATTTTAGAACACCGAAATAATTATTAAATTTAAAGATGACTTATTGGGTCATCACATTCTCCACCTCTAAAACAAACGTTCGTCCTCGAATGAAATTAGAAAATTGCCCGAGGTGGTGAAAAGGTGTGGATATCTACTCTGCATGTCCAACTTGGACTCCCAGGTAGATGCTTCAATCGGCTGACCTGTCCATTGCACCCGGACTGAAGGATAACTCTTAGACCTCAACTGTCAGACCTGTCGGGCTAGAATAGCTACCGGCTCCTCTTCATAAGTCAAATCTTGGTCCAATTGGACTGATGTGAAATCTAATACATGGTATGGATCGGCATGATATTTTTGGAGCACAGACATATGGAACACCAGATGAACTGCTGATAAACTAGGTGGTAGTGCAAGCCTCTAGGCTACCACACCCACCCTTTCAAGAATTTCAATGAGTCTGATATACCTAGGGCTCAACTTTCCCTTCTTTCCGAACCTCATTACACCTTTCATAGGTGAAAACTGGAGCAATACTCTTTCTCCTGCCATGAATGCAATGCCATGAACTTTATGGTCGATATAACTCTTTTCCTAGACTGAGCTGTGCGAAGTTGATCCTGAATAATCTTGACCTTATCCAAGGCATCCTTTACCAAATCGGTACCCAACAACCGAGCCTCTCCCGATTCGAACCTGCAAACGACATCGCCTCTCGTATAATGCTTCGTATGGAGCCATCTGAATGCTCGACTGGTAACTGTTATTATAGGCAAACTCCGCAAGATGGCAAGAACTGATCCCAAGAATATCCAAAGTCTATAACACAAGCACGAAGCATATCTTTCAATATCTGAATATTGCGCTCTGACTGTCCGTTTGTCTGTGGATGAAATTCTATACTCAACTCAACCCGCGTGCCTAAATCACACTGTACAGCCCTCCAGAAGTGCGAGGTGAACTGTGTAACTCGATCAAAAATGATAGATACGGGCACACCGTGAAGGCGGACAATCTCGCGGATGTAAATCTCAGCTAACCGCTCTGAAGAATAAGTAACTGCTACTGGAATGAAATGTACTGACTTGGTCAACCTGTCCACAATGACCCATACTGCATCAAACTTCCTCTGAGTCCATGGGAGTCCAACAACAAAATCTATAGTGATACGCTATCACTTCCACTAAGGAATTTCTAACTTCTGAAGCAAACCACCAGGTCTCTGATGCTCGTACTTGACTTGCTGGCAATTTAGACACCGAGCTACATATGTAACTATGTCTTTTTTCATTCTCCTCCACCAATAATGTTGTCGCAAATCTTGATATATTTTGGTGACATGTGGATGAATAGAATACCAGCGACTGTGGGCTTCCTCAAAATTTAATTCACGAAGACCATCCACATTAGGAACACAAATATGACCCTGTATCCTTAGAACTCCATCATATTTCAAATCAACCTGCTTGGCTCCACCGTGCCGCACCGTGTCCTTTACGACAAGCAAATGAGGATCATCATACTGTCGCTCTATGATGCGCTCATACAAGGAAGACCGAGCGACTGTGCAAACTAGAATCTGATTGGACTCTAAAACATCTAACCTCACAAACTGATTGGTCAAAGTCTGAACATTTGCAGCTAACGACCACTCACTAACCGGAATATACACAAGGTTGCCCATACTCACAGCCTTTCTACTCAAAGCATCAGCCACCACATTGGCCTTTTTGGGGTGATACAAAATGGTGATATCATAGTCTTTCAACAACTCCAACCATCGTCTCTGCCTCAAATTGAGATCTTTTTGTTCGAATAGATACTATAGACTATGATGATCTGTGAATATTTCACATGACACGCCGTAAACGTAGTGTCTCCAAATATTCAGCGCATGAACAATGGCTGCCAATTCTAAGTCATGAACATGGTAATTTTTCTCATGAACTTTCAACTGCCTTGACACATATGCAATCACTCTACCACCTTGCATTAATACTACACCAAGCCCAATGTGAGATGCATCACAATACACCGTATAAGATCCTGAACCGGTGAGTAATACCAATACTGGCGTCATAGTCAAAGCAGTCTTGAGCTTCTGAAAGCTCAACTCACATTTGTCTAACCATCTGAATGAAACACCTTTCTGGGGCAATTTGGTCAATGGAGATGTTATAGATAAAAACCCCTCCACAAACCGGCGATAATCACCTGCCTAACCCAGGAAACTCCAGATCTCTGTAACTGAAATAGGTCTAGGCCAATTTTGAACTACCTCAATCTTCTAAGGATCCACTTTTATGCCTTCTGCTGATATAACATGCCCCAAAAAGGCAACAGAGTCTAACCAAAATTTGCATTTTGAAAATTTGGCATGTAACTCATTATTCTTCAAAGTCTGAAGCACAGTCAGAAGATGTTGCTCATGCTCCTCTCGGCTTCTGGAGTAAAAGATATCATCAATGAATACAACCACAAAGGAATCCGGATAGGGGTTGATCACCCGGTTCATCAAATCCATAAATGCTGCTGGGGCATTTGTCAGCCCAAATGACATCACTAGAAATTCATAATGCCCATACCGAGTCCAAAAAGCTATCTTAGGGACATCAGATGCCCTAATCTTCAACTGATGATAGCTATACCTCAAGTCAATCTTCGAAAATACCTTGGCACCCTGAAGCTGATCGAATAAGTCATCAATTCTAGGCAACGTATACTTGTTCTTGATAGTAGCCCTGTTCAACTACCAATAATCTATACACATCCGCATTGAACCATCTTTCTTCTTTACAAATAACACTAGTGCACCCCAGGGCGAGATGCTAGGTCTAATGAATTCCTGGTCAAGCAAGTCTTGTAACTATTCCTTCATTTCCTTTAGCTTAGGCGGGGACATACAATATGGTGGAATAGAAATGGATTGGGTTCCCGGAGCCAAATCAATACAGAAATCAATATCCCTGTCGGATGGTATCCCCGACAAATCTGCAGGAAATACATATGGAAACTCATGGACAACTGGGACTGAATCCATAGAAGTAACATCCGCACTGGGATCACGAATATAAGCCAAATAAGCTAGACACCCCTTCTCGACCATACGCCGAGCTTTCACGTAAGAGATAACATTGCTGCTGGAATGGTCAAGAGTCCCTTTACACTCTATTCGAGATAACCCTAGCATGGCTAAGGTCACCGTCTTGGCATGACAGTCCAATACAGCATGATAAGGTGACAACTAATCCATTCCCAAGATAACATCAAAATCTACCATATCAAGAAGTAAAAGATCCACGCTAGTCTCAAGACTCCTAATAGTAACAACACAAAAACGATAGACATGATCTACAATGATAAAATCTCCCACCGGTGTAGACACACACACAGAAGCACTCAGAAAATCACGAGGCACAACCAAATATGCAACAAAGTTGGAGGACACGTAGGAATAAATAGATCCTGGATAAAATATACCTGAAGCATCTCTATAGCAAACTGGAACAATACCTGTGATCACGGTATCGGATGACTCAGCCTCAGGCCTAGCTGGAAAAATATAAAATCAGGCTTGGGCCCTACCAGTCTGAACTACATCTCTGGGATAGGCTATAACTCACTGGCAACCTCCACCTCTAGCAGTCTGACCCCTGCCCCTAGCTGGTTGGGTAGGCGGTGGAGCAACCGGTGACGGTATGATGACATGAGAATTCTGCTGAGATCTGTTGCTCAACAACCTATAGAAATGCCTCTTGATGTGACCAATGTTCCCACACTCATAACACCCATCCTGCTGTCGTGGCTGCTGAAGCTTACTCGAACTAGTCGGATAGCCGGCATAGTGACTCTGGAGTGGTGGTGCACTGATAGGAGTTGGATGTGCACTAAATGTCGGCTGCCCAGAGTAAGGAATAATAGGACCATGACTCCCTGAAGTACCGTGAGATGCCTGAAGTGCTTAATAAAATGGCCTAGGAGGATGAAGCCTACCATAAGTACTCTTGCCTCCAGATGAGGCATCTCTGAAATTACCGGAATGACTAGGCCTCTTATCTGACACTAGCCCTCTCTCCTGAGAAAGAACCATCTCGATCCATCTGCCGACATTAGTAGCCGTCTGAAAAGAAATCTCACTCCCAGTCTCCTTGGCCATGTGTATCTTGATAGGCTGAACGAGTCTATCAATGAACCTCATCACCCCCTCTTTCTCTCTCGGTAGGAAGCAGAAGAAGAGCATGACGGGCTAGATCCACAAAACGGGTCTCATACTGAGTGATTGACATACTGCCCTGCTGGAGACGCTCAAACTATCTACGGTAATTCTCCCTCAGTGTGATAGGAAGGAACTTCTCCAGAAATAGCTATGAGAACTGCTCCTAGGTAAGTGCAGGCGAACCAACTGATCTAGTAAATAAATAATCTTTCCACCACCTCTTGGCAGAACCAGTCATATGAAACACAGCAAAATCAACCCAATTGCTTCGACTATCCCCATGTTCTGCAATACGTCATAGCAGCGGTCAAGAAAATCTCGTGGGTCCTCAGAAGGTGTGCTATTGAAATGGATTAGAAATAGCTTGGTAAACTTGTCCAACCTCAACAAAGCTTAAAAAGACAAAGCAGGCCTATCACCAGCCTGTGCTGCAACAACTGGTTGAACTACCCCAACTGGATAGGCTACTAGAGCATGGTACAGGGGAGCTGTCTGCCTCGGAGCGAGAGTAGTGGGAGTTTGTGCTCCTCCCCCAGCCTATGAGATGGCTGGTGCCACTGTAAATATATAATTCGGGGCCACACCCTCCATAAGGCTCACCAAACGGACTAGAGCGTCCTGAAGAACTGGAGTAGCTATGAATCCTTCCGGGACCTGAACTGGTCCAACAGGTATAGTCTAAGCTGGAACCTCCACTCCCAAATCCACATGAGGTTTTACAACAGGTGTTACCGCTCGAGCTCTAGATTGAGTCTACCTCTGCCTCTGCCTCGGTCTCTAGCGCGACCTCGGCAACGACCTCTACCCCTGGTCATAGTTGCCACCGAGGGATCTGGCTCCTATCCGGCTGTAGACGCAGTGTGTTTTCTTGCCATCTGCGATAGGACAAGAATAGAAGAGTTCAATCGTAAATGATAGAATAAAATCGCATGACGGAATAAAATAGAAGGGAAATTGTTCCTAAACTCCATAGCCTCTGGCAGATAAGTACAAACATCTCCGTATCGATCCTTCAGACTCTACTAATCTTGCTCGAGACTCATGAGACCTATGTAACCTAGTGTGCTGATACCAACTTGTCACGACCTGAAATTTTCACCTTCGGGACCGTGATGGCGCCTAACATTTCACTTGCTAGGGAAGCCAACGTTAGAATAATATTAGCCATTTCAAAACAATTTTAAATTAATTAATAACAAAGAAACAAATCCGGAAATAAAGTCTGTAATAAAGTGAATAATCCATAATAATAGCGATGTCTAAATACCATCCCAAAACTGGTGTCACAAGTGCACGAGCTACTAGAATAATATAAATAAAGGTTTGAATGAAAATGAATCTGTCTGAAAGAAATACATAGATACGATAAAATGGAAGAGGATTTCAGAACTGCGAACGTCATGCAGTTATACCTCAAGATTCCTACGAATAGCTGAATTCGAGCAAAATCTATTGTACGTCACTTGGATCAACTCCAGTATCTGCACAAGAGGTGCATAGTGTAGTATGAGTACAACCGACCCGATGTACCCAGTAAGTGTCGAGCCTAACCTCGACGAAGTTCTGACGAGGCTAAGTCAGGTCACTTACGTTAACTTGTACGCAATAATAATAGTAACAACAATAATAGAAATACAATAGGTAAATCATTTCAACCTTTGAAGCCAACTCGACAGTCATAACTAATTATTATTTCAATCAATTTCCATTGCGGCGTGCAACCCGATCCCATAATATATTCATATTCAATTCCATTGCTGCGTGCAACCCGATCCCACAATATATTCATTTTTATTTAATTCTGTTGCGGCGTGCAACCCGATCCTCAATATATCTTTTCAATCAATTCTGTTGCGGCGTGCAACCCGCTCCTCCAATATATTTATTTCAATCAATTCTGTTGCGGCGTGCAACCCGCTCCTCCAATATATAATTTACCAATTATTATAAAAGAAATTACTCTAATAAGTGCAACAATTAATATGAAATTATAAGACAACAAACATACAATAATTATGATTTATTTAGAAATAAGTGATGACAAGTAGCAATTAATTGTAGAAGTCAAGGAGGAAATAGGCAATTTAATAATTAGTATGCTAAATGTCAAGTAGCAATTAAGTCACATAAATCAAATAAGCATGTAGCAATTATAGCATGGATTCAAGGCATAATATTGAGCAAGGAATATGAGAGAAATAATTAATATAATAATTAATTCATGATTTAAAATAATTTATAATTTTCAAATAATTATGCAAACAATTAATTTGATGACGTATATACACTCGTCACCTCGCCTATATTTCGTTCACATGAATTACACATAACAAATAATTCAAGGGTTCTATTCCCTCATGTCAAGGTTAACCACGATACATACCTCGCTTTGCAACCAAATTCAAGTTTCCAATAAACCCTTGCCTCGCGAATTCGTGTCTGAAAGCTTCAAATCTAATCACAAACAATTCAATATACTCAACACGAATCGAAGGAATTAATTCCATATGAAATTACTAATTTCCGGATTAAAATCCAAAATTCATTTTAAAATTTGACAGTATGACCCATGTCTTGAATCCCTGAAAACTCATGAAATCCGAATACCCGTTCCAATATGAGTTCAACCATACGAACATTATCAAAATCCGACATCAGATTGACCTTCAAATCTTCATTTTACATTTTTGGAAGACTTTATAAAAATTTCAATTTTCTTCCATCTTAATCCAAAATAAACAATGAATATAAGCATGAATTTATGAAATATAATCACTTTCTGGTATAGAACACTTACCCAAGTCGAAGTCGTGAAAAATTCCTTTGAAATCGCCTAAATCCGAGACTCAAAACTCAAAACTCAAAAATGAGTAAAAATGGCTAACCCTCGATTTTATGGGTTCTGCCTAGGCGTTTTCGCATCTGCGGGCACAAGTGCCGCATCTGCGAGCTCGCTTTTGCAGAGATTGTGGTCGCTTCTGCGTGTTGGCTCGCTTCTGTAGACAAGAGTCCGCTTCTGCGACGAGGCTGCCCCTTCCCCTTTTTCGCTTATGCGATGGACTTCACGCTTCTGCGGAGCCGCAACATACCAGAAGCAGCAAATTCCATAATTTGCTTAAGTCTAAAATTTGATTCGATTTCTATCCGAATCACACTCGGGGTACTCGGGACCCCGTTCGAATATACCAACAAGCCTCGAAACATAATACGGACTTACTTGGGGTCTCAAATCACGTCACACAACGTCGAATTTACAATTCATACCTCAATTCGAACTTTTGAGTTTCAAAATTTTTAATTTATAAAACTCGTGCCGAAATGTATTAAACGAATCCAGAATAACTTCAATTTGGCGCACAAGTCATAAATGACATAACAGAACTATTCCAATTTCCAGAATCGGGTTCCGACCGCGATATCAATAAAGTCAAATCCGCGGTTAATCTTTGGAAATCTTTAGCCTTTCAAACTTCAAATATTTAGTAAATGGCGATAACTCAAGATAGGGACCTCCAATTTAAATTCCGAGCATACGCCCAAGTCCCAAATCATGATTTGGACCTACCGGAACTGTCGAAACACTGTTCAGGATCTATTTGCTCAAAACGTTGATTGAAGTCAACTCAAATGAGTTTTGAAGCACTATTTCACATTTTAATCAATTTTTCACATAAAAACTTTCCAAAATATTTACGGACAGCGCACACAAGTCGAAAAAAGCTGAATGGTCTTATCTGAGGTTTTAGAACACCGAAATAATTATTAAATTTAAACATGACTTATTGGGTCATCACATTGGGAGTGACTCGAAATTAAAGTGGAGAATAGTTTTTATATTTAAAAGTGTCAGGTGAGAATTCCAATTTCATGCAAACATGCATTTGTATTAATAAATTCACCAAATAAATATAAAAATATTTGACTGTGAACCCAATTATTATTATTATTATTATTATTATTATTATAGCTTAAGGCGATTATAGAATCTCATAAACTTCAAATCCTAAATTCGCTTCTGGGTGTTGGACCTACCTAAATGAGTATGCAAATTGAGATTGAGTAGAAGGAAGAAGCGGATAAATCAAACTCACAAGAAAGGGAAAATGTTATGTTTTAGGGATGCACTTTCTAGTAGACAATATTAAGAGATGGGCACTTAACGATTGATTTTTGACTGCTCATCAAATGTCATAATTTTCAATATGGAAGTTTCTCCCCCCC
>AWOL01S0000637.1:37533-70848 GCA_000715115.1 Nicotiana otophora
GATCAATACTCTTCGCGAACGCGACACAAGGCTCGCGAACGAGTAGGCTAGTGGGTGTAAGCCTTCGCGAATACGAAGGCCACTTGGGCTGCTGCACATTGCGAACACGACAGGCCCTTCGCGGACACGAAGAAGGCCTGACGCCACTGATTAAAACAGACCAAAAACGGGATTTTCCCCATTTTTCACAAACCCTCCATTAGAGCTCGGCCTAGGGGAGATTACAATGGAATATTTTACGATTTCGAACTGGGTAAGTGTTCTTTATTATATAGTGATTATATTTCATAAATCCATGTCTATATTCATCATTTATTTCGGATTTAGATGGAAGAAAATTGAAATTTTTGTAAAACTTTTCAAAAACGAAATATATGATTTGAAGGTCAATCCGATGTCGGAATTCGATAATTTTTATATGGTTGAACTCGTATCAGAATGGGTGTTCGGATTTCGTGAGTATTTTCTGGATCCAAGATGTGGGTCCCACTATCAATTTTTAAAATGAATTTCGGATTTTAATATGGAAAATTAGTCAATTCATATGGAATTAATTTCTACGATTCGTGTTGAGTATATTGAATTATTTGTGACAAGATTTGAAGCTTTCGGACACGAATTCGCGAGGCAAAGGTTTATTGTAATCTTGAAATTGGTTGCGAAGCGAGGTAAGTGTCGTGGTTAACCTTGACTTGAGGGAGTAGAACCCTTGAATTATTTGTCATGTGAAGTTCATATGAACGATGTATAGGCAAAGTGCCGAGTATCTATACGTCATCAAATTAATTGTTTGCCTAATTATTTAAAAATTATAAATTATTTTAAATCATGAATTAATTATTATATTAATTATTTCTCTCATATTCCTTGCTCAATATTATGCCTTGAATCCATGCTATAATTGCTACATGCTTATTTGATTTATTTGACTTAATTGCTACATGACATTTAACATACTAATTATTAAATTGCTTATTTCCTCCTTAATTTTCATAATTAATTGTTACTTTCCATCACTTATTTCTAAATAAATTATAATTATTGTATGCTTGTTGTCTAATAATTTCATATTAATTGATGCATTTATTGGAGTAATTTCTTTATAAGCATTGGTAAATTATATTATTTGAGGAGCGGGTTGTACGCCGCAACAGAAATGAAAGTAAATATATTGGAAGAGCGGGTTGCACGCCGCAACAGAATTGATTGGAATGAAGATATTGGAGGAGCGAGTTGCACGCCGCAACATAATTGATTGAAAATATATATTGAGGATCGAGTTGCACGACGTAACGGGATTAAATGAAATGAATACATTACGAGATCGGGTTGCACGCCGCACCAGAATTGAATATGAATATATTTTGGGATCGGGTTGCACGTCACAACAGAAATCAATTAAAATAATAATTGTTTATGACTGCCTAGTTGGCTTCAACTGTTGAATTCAGTTACCTATTTTATTTCTATTATTGTTATTATTATTACTGCATACAGGTTAATATAAGTGACCTGCCTTAGCCTCGTCACTACTTTGTCGAGGTTAGGCTCGGCAGTAACTGGGGACATGGGGTCGGTTGTACTCATACTCCACTCTGTACTTCTTGTGCAGATACTGGAGTTGATCCTAGCGGCGTACAGTAGATTTGCTCGGATTCAGCTATTCGCAGGAGACTTGAGGTATAACTGCATGGCGTTTGTAATTTTGAAGTCCCCTCCCACTTTATTGTAGTTCTATATTTCTTTTAGACAGCTTCATTTTCATTTAGACCTTTATTTGTATTATTCTAGTAGCTCGTGCACTTGTGACACCAGTTCTGGGATGGTATTTAGACATCGCTATTATGATGGATTATTCACTATATTTTAGACTTTACTTCCACATTTGTTTCTTTGTTATTAATTAATTTAAAATTGTTTAAAAATATCTAATATTATTCTAACGTTGGCTTCCCTAGCAAGTGAAATGTTAGGCGCCATCACGGCCCCGATGGTAGGAATTTCGGGTCATGATAAGATGGTATCAGCACACTAGGTTACATAGGTCTCACGAGTCACGAGCAAGATTAGTAGAGTCTGAAGGATCGGTACAGATATGTTTGTACTTATCTTCTAGAGGCTATGGAGTTTAGGAACAATTTCCCTTCTATTTTATTTCATCGTGCGATTTTATTCTATCATTTACGATTAAACTCTTCTATTCTTGTACTCTCGTAGATGGCGAGAACACGCACTGCGTCTACAGTCGGACAGGAGCCAGATCACCCGGTGGCAACTATGACCAGCGTTAGAGGTCAAGGTCGAGGTCGCGCTAGAGGCCGAGGCAGAAATAGAGGTAGAGCTCAATCTAGAGCTCGAGCAGCAGCATGTGTTGTAGAATCTCAGGTGGATTTGGGAGCGGAGGTTCCAGCTCAGACTGTACCTGTTGGACCAGTTCAGGTCCTAGAAGGATTCATAGCTACTCCAGTGCTTCAGGACGGTGTGGCCCAAAATGGTACATTTCTAGTGGCACCGACCGTCTCACAGGCTGGGGGAGGAGCACAAACTCCCACTACTCCCACTCCGGGGCAGACAACTCCCCAGTATCAGGCTCCAGTATCCCATCTGGTTGGGGAAGTTCAACCAGTTGTTGTAGCATAGGCCGGTGATAGGCCTGCTTTGTCTTCTGAGGCTTTGTTGAGGTTGGACAAGTTAACCAAGCTATTTCCAATCCATTTCAGCGGTACACCTTCTGAAGACCCACAAGATTTTCTTGACCGCTGCTAGAAGTATTGCAGAACATGGGGATAGTCGAAAGCAATGGGGTTGATTTTGCTGTGTTTCAGATAACTGGTTCAGCCAAGAGGTGGTGGAAAGATTATGTATTTACTAGAGCAGTTGGTTCACCTACACTTACTTGGGAGCAGTTCTCATGGCTATTTATAGAGAAGTTCCTCCCTATCACATTGAGAGAGGATTGTCGCAAGCAGTTTGAGCGTCTCCAGCAGGGCAGTATGTTAGTCACTCAGTATGAGACCCATTTTGTGGATCTAGCCCGTCATGCTCTTCTTTTGCTTCCTACCGAGAGAGAGTGGGTATGGAGGTTCATTGATGGAGGATTGTCGCAAGCAGTTTGCTAGGCGGATCGAGATGGTTCTTTCACATGAGAGAGGGCCAGTGTCAGATAAAAGGCCCCGTCATTCTGGTAATTTTAGAGGCGCCTTATCTAGAAGAAGGGGTACTTATGGTAGGGGTCATCCTCCTATGCCATTTTATTCAGCACTTTAGGCATCTCACGGTGCTTCAGAGAGTCATGGTCCTATTATGCCTTACTCTGAGCAACCGACATTTAGTGCACATCCAGCTCCTATCAGTTCACCACCACTCCAGAGTCACTATGGCGGCTATCCGACCCGTTCGAGTCAGCTTCAGCTTCAACAGCCACGACAGCAGGATGTGTGTTATGAGTGTGCGGACATTTGTCACATCAGGAAGTATTGCCCTAGGTTATCGAGCAACAGATCTCATCAGGATTCTCGTGCCATCATACCGGCACCGGTTGCTCCAAAGCCCGCCCGGCCAACTAGGGGCAAGGGTCAGACAACTAGAGGTGGAGGTCAGTTTGTTAGAGGTGGAGGACAACCAGTTAGACGCTATCCCAGAGATGTAGCTCCGAGTGGTGGGGCCCAACCCCAATTTTATGCTTTTTTAGCTAGCCCGAGTCATCCGATGCTGTGATCTCAGGTATTGTTCCAGTTTGCCATAGAGATATTTCAGTTTTATTTGATCTAGGATCTACTTATTCCTATGTTTCCTCCTACTTTGCTTTATGTTTGGTTGTGCCTTATGATGTTTTGAGTGCTTCTGTATATGTGTCCACACCGGTGGCAGGTTCTGTTATGGTAGATCATATCTATTGTTCATGTGTAGATACTATTGGGAGTCTTGAGACTAGCGTGGATCTGCTACTTCTTGATATGGTAGATTTTGATGTCATCTTGGGTATGGATGGGTTGTCGCCTTATCATGATATATTGTATTGTCACGCCAAAACGGTATCCTTAGCCATGCAGGGTTTGCCTCGATTAGAGTGGAAAGGGATTCCTGGTCATTCTACCAGCAGGGTTATTTCTTGTACGAAGGCTCGGCGTATGGTCGAGAAGGGGTGTCTAGCCTATTTGGCTTATATTCGCGATCCTAGTGCGGATGTTCATTCTATGGACTCAGTACGCGTTATTTGTGAATTTCCAGAAGTATTTCTTGCAGATTTGCCGGGGATGCCACCCGACAGAGATATTGACTTCTGTATTGATTTGGCTCCGGGCACTCAGCCCATTTCTATTCCACCATACCATATGGCCCCGCCGGAATTGAAAGAATGAAGGAGAAGTTAAAAGACTTAATTGATCAGGGATTCATTAGACCCAGTGTCTCGCCCTGAGGTGCACCAGTGTTGTTTATGAAGAAGAAAGATGGTTCAATACGTATGTGTATAGATTATCGACAGTTGAACAAGGCTACTATCTAGAACAAGTATCCATTACCAAGAATTGATGATTTATTCGATCAACTTCAGGGTGCCAAGGTATTTTTGAAGATTGACTTAAGGTCTAGCTATCATTAGTTGAAGATTAGGGTATCTGATGTCCCTAAGATAGCTTTTCGGACTCGGTATGAGCATTATGAATTTCCAGTGATGTCATTTGGGCTAACAAATGCCCCAACAACATTTATGGATTTGATGAACCGGGTGTTCAAGACCTATCTGGATTCCTTTGTGGTTGTATTCATTGATGACATCTTAATTTACTCCAGCAGTCGAGAGGAGCATGAGCAACATCTTCGGATTGTGCTTCAAACTTTGAAGAATAATCAGTTATATGCCAAAATTTCAAAATACGAATTTTGGTTAGACTCGGTTACCTTTATGGGGCATGTTATATCAGCAGAAGGTAAAAAAGTGGACCCTAAGAAGATTGAGGCAGTTCAGAATTAGCCTAGACTACTTCAGCTATAGAGATTCAGAGTTTTCTAGGTCTGGCAGGTTATTATCGCCCGCTCGTGGAAGGGTTTTCATCTATAGAAAACTCATTAACCAGATTGACCCAGAAGGGTGCCCTATTCAGATAGTCAGACGAATGTGAGTTGAGCTTTCAGAAGCTCAAGACTTCTTTAACTACAGAGCTAGTGTTGGTATTACCCATAGGTTCAGGATCTTTTACATTGTATTGTAATGCATCTCGCATTGGGCTTGGTGTAGTATTAATGCAAGATGGCAGAGTGATTGCATATGCGTCGTGGTAGTTGAAAGTTCATGAGAAAAATTACCGTGTTCATGACTTAGAATTGGCAGTCATTGTTCATGCGCTGAAGATTTGGAGATATTACCTTTACGGTGTCTTGTGTGAGGTATTCACTGATCATCGTAGTCTTTAGTATCTGTTCAAACAAAAAGATCTCAATCTGAGGCAGAGAAGATGGTTGGAGCTGTTGAAAGACTATGATATCACCATTTTGTATTACCCCGGAAATGTCAATGTGGTGGCCGATGCTTTGAGTAGAAAGGTTGTGAGTATGGGCAGCCTTGCTTATATTCCGGTTGGTGAGAAGCCATTAGCTGCCGATGTTCAGACTTTGGCCAATCAGTTTGTGAGGTTAGATATTTCGGAGCCCAGGCAGGTCCTAGCTTGCACAATCGCTCGGTCTTCCTTATATGATTGCATATGAGAGCGACAGTAGAATGGTTCTCATTTGCTTGTCCTTAAGGGCACGGTGCGACACGGTGGTACCAAGCAAGTTGCTGTGGAGGAAGATGGAGTTCTGCAGATGCAGGGTCGTATTTGTGTGCCTAATGTGGATGTGCTTCGTGAATTAATTCTTGAAGAGTCCCATAGTTCCCGGTATACCATTCATCCGGGTGCCACCAAAATGTATCAAGATTTGCGACAACATTATTGGTGGAGGAGAATGAAAAAGGATATAGTTGCATATGTAGCTCGGTGTCTAAATTGTCAGCAAATCAAATATGAGCATCAGAGACCTGGTGGTTTGCTTCAGAAAGTAGAAATTCCTGAGTGGAAATGGGAGCATATAACTATGGATTTTGTTGTTGGACTTCCACGGACTTAGAGAAAGTTTGACGCAGTATGGGTCGTTGTGGACAGGTTGACCAAGTCAACACATTTCATTCCAGTAGCAGTTACCTATTCTTCAGAGTGGTTAGTGGAGATTTACATCCGCGAGATTATCCGCCTTCACGGTGTGCCCGTGTCCATTATTTCAGATCGAGGTACGTTGTTCACCTCGCACTTTTGGAGGACTGTACAACGTGAGTTAGGCACGCGGGTTAAGTTGAGTACAACATTTTATCCACAGACAGACGGACAGTCAGAGCGCACTATTCAGATATTAGAAGATATGCTTCGTGCTTGTGTTATAGACTTTGGAGGTTCTTGGGATCAGTTCTTGCCACTTGCGGAGTTTGCCTGTAATAACAGTTACCAGTCGAGCATTCATATGGCTCTATATGAAGCATTATACGGGAGGCGATGTCGTTCGCCAGTTGGCTGGTTTGAACAGGGAGATGCTCAGTTGTTGGGTACCGATTTGGTACAAGATGCCTTGGATAAGGTCAAGATTATTCAGGATCGACTTCGCACAACTCAGTCTAGGAAAAAGAGTTATGCCAAGCGTAAAGTTCGTGACATTGCATTCATGGTAGGAGAAAGAGTATTGATCCGGGTTTCACCTATGAAAGGTGTAATGAGATTCGGAAAGAAGGGCAAGTTGAGCCCTAGGTATATCGGACCCTTTGAAATTCTTGAAAGGGTGGGTGAAGTAGCCTACATGCTTGCACTACCACCTAGTTTATTAGCAGTTCCTCCGGTGTTTCATGTGTCTATGCTCCGGAAATATCATGGTGATCTCCGAAAATATCATGGCGATCCATCCCATGTATTAGATTTTAGCTCAGTCCAATTGGACACAAACTTGACTTATGAGGAGGATCCGATAGCTATTCTAGCCCGACAGGTCCGACAGTTGAGGTCAAAGAGTTATCCTTTACTTCGGGTGCAATGGAGAGGTCAACCGGTAGAAGCATCTATCTGGGAGTCCGAGTCGTACATGCGGAGAAAATATCCACACCTTTTTACCAGCTCAGGTAAATATTTTAATTCTGTTCGAGGACGAACGTTTGTTTTAGAGGTGGGGAATGTGATGACCCAAAATGTTATCTTTAATTTAAACAATCATTTCTGTGTTCTATGACCTCGAATAGCACTATTCATTATTCCTCGAATTGCGTGCGCAGTCCGTAAAACATTTTGGAAAGTTTTTATATGAAAAATTGATTAAAATGTGAAAATAGAGCTTTAAAATTCAACTGAGTTGCTTTAGTCAAAAGTTTGAGCAAACGGACCCAGATCAGTGTTTTGATAGTTCCGGTAGGTCCGTATCGTGATTTCAAAATTTGTTGTCGAATTTCAGTCAACTTGTTGTCGAAATGTTGAAATTTAAAGGTTTAATGACTTAAGAGATTTCACTAATGTGTGACTTTGTTGATACCGTATCTGTATTCTGGTTCCGCAACCCGGAATAGGTCCATTACTATATTTATGACTTGACTGTCAAAGTTGGTAAGAAACGGAGTTAGTTTGACGTGATTCAGACGTCCGGTTGTTAAAATAGAAGTTCTAAATTTTTCTTGAAGATTTCATTTGGTTTGGTGTCCGATTTGTTCTAAAATTCTAAAATAGAAGATCTCACGAATACGACGGCCACTTGGGCTACTGCATATCGCGAACACGATATGCTCTTCGCGAACGCGAAGAAGGCCTGATTCTAGTGATTAAAACAGACCAAAAACGGGATTTTCCCCATTTTTCACAAGCCTTCCATTCGAGCTCGGCCTAGGGGAGATTTCAAAGGAGTTATTCACGATTTCGAACTGGGTAAGTGTTATTTATCATATAGTGATTATATATCATAAATCCATGCCTATATTCATCATTTATTTCGGATTTAGATGGATGAAAATTGGATTTTTTGTAAATCTTTCCAAAAACAAAATTTATGATTTGAAGGTCAATCCGATGTCAGAATTCGATAATTTTTGTATGGTTGAACTCGTATCAGAACGGGTGTTCAGATTTCGTAAGTTTTTCCGGGATCTGAAACATGGTCCCACTGTCGATTTTTAAAATGAATTTTGGATTTTAATCCGGAAAATTAGTAAATTCATATGAAATTAATTTCTATGATTCGTGTTGAGCATATTGAATTGTTTGTGACCAGATTTGAAGCTTTTAGATACGAATTCGCAAGGCAAAGGTTTATTGGATTCTTGATGTAATGACCCAATCGGTCATTTTGACTTTTAGAACCCCATTCACCTAAATAAAACTCCCCATATGTGCTTTTATTAATTTATGACTTGCGGGGATGGTTGGTTCAGAATTTGAAACTGATCGGGTTGAAATCGGAATAATTGGTTCCTTAGTTTGGCTTTAAAAGGCAAAGTTTGACTTCGGTCAATATTTTGAGAAAACGACCCCGAAATGGGGATTTGACGGTTCCAATAGGTTTGTATGATGATTTCGTACTAGGGCATATGTTCGAATCGGGTTTGGGATAACCCGAGAGGGTTTTAGCGCTTAATAGTGAAAATCAACTATTTGAAGGTTTAAAGTTCTTCAAATTTGGTTTGGAGTAAGTTTTGGAGTAATCTAGGTCCGTTTGAAATTCTGAGTTTGGGAATAGTTCCGTATGGTGATTTAAGACTTGCACGCAAAATTTGGTGTCATTCCGAGAAGTATAAGTATGTTTCGGCGCGTTCGGAGTAAGTTTGAAGAATTTGAAATTTCTAAGTTGAATCGATTTGGTTTGAGGTATGATTCTTAGTTTTGATGTTGTTTTACGAGTTCCGAGAGTTCAAGGGAGTCCGTTTTATGATTTCAAACTTGTTGGTATGTTCGGGCAGGGCCCCGGAGACCTCGAGCGTTAATCGGACGAGGCTCGGACTAAGTTGGAAATTGAGAGCCAAAGCTGAAGCTCCCCAGTTCTATCAGAACCGCAGACGCGGAAAAAGGGCCGCACCTACGAAGGCGACACAGGTGCGAAAGAGAGAACTGCATGTGCGACGTACAAGTCGCAGAAGCGGACTCGCAGATGCGAGCCGCTGACCGCAGAAGCGAAGGGTCGGTTTAGGGGGAAACACCGCATCTGCGATACCTTTTCCGCAGATGCGGCTAGCTAGCCGCAGGTGCGAAAAACCTGCTTGGACGGAACCTTAAAAACGGACGAGGCTCAGTTCATCTTAATCCGTTTTTCTTCCATGTTTGGGCGAATTTAGAGCTTTTTGAGAGGGGATTTCAACTAGCAACTTGAAGGTAAGTTAATTCTACACACTTTGAGTTAAATACATAGATTATGGGTAGATTAAAACCTATAACTCTTAGAAATCAAGGGTTAAGATGAAAAACCTAGATTTTAATAAAAATGAGATTTTAACCACGAAAATGGTTATGGAATTTGATAGAAATTATATATTTGAGTTCTTGAGATTATAGGTAAGGTTTTCCTTCGAATATTTATGGAATCCGGGAACGTGTGCCCGTGGTGAATTTTAGGAATTTTACCATTTTAGATAGGGTAATTTATTTAATAGTCTAATTTTGAATTATTGAACATGTATTAATTATTTTATATAACTTTTGGATAGTTTCGAAATTTTCAGCATCGAATTAAGGTTTTAACGTGACATTTTTGATCGGAAAGTGGACTTTGAGACAAGGCAAGTCTCTTGTCTATTCTTGTGAGGGGGAATTTACCCCATAGATGATTTAAATTAATAATTATTGCTAACTGTGGGGGCTATGTACGCACGAGGTAACGAGAGTCCGTTCGTAACTACTATTTATGCTAAAGTCCGGGTAGTTTAGGACTCAAATCATGAATTACGTGTGTAAATTGTATTCTTTATTTAATTAAAGTATTTGAAATATATTGTGAACTGTTAGGGAAATATAGTAAAAGTTGGAAATCTAATGCACTTAATTTTTTGTTTAAATTAATTAATTGTTAAAAGAAATTATTCATCCTCTCGAATTAATCTTATAATAATTATACTCTCATTCCGGAGGTACATAAGAAAATGTCCTCCTTTCTTGTGGAGCGGGCCGAACGCCTCGGCAGTATAGATGCATATATGGATCGCGCCGCACGTCCCTTGGCAGTATACACGACACTATTGATCGGGTCGTACGACCACGGCAGAAATCTTGCCTACTAATAATAATAATTACCCGATACCTTGATATTTTAATTGCAGCTTGTAAATTTAATTAACAGATTGGGAATTGTTGCATTTGAAAGAATTTAATTATTTCTGTTGGTTTAATAAAATTAGTGTTAACTCTGTGAATCATGTTGATTTAAATGTTTCTATTTTTATTTTATTTATTATTATTGACCCTTAGTGAGTGTCAAAGTCGACCATCTCGTCTCTACCTCTTTGAGATTAGGCTTGATACTTACTAGGTACACGTTGTTTACGTACTCATGCTACACCTGCTGCACTTTTTGTGCAGGACTTGAGATAGGTACTATAGTTGGACCTATCGGCGTGCACTAGCATTATCTCGAGGCTTAGTGGTGAGCTGCTTTTTGAGTCATTCTGTAGCAACCAGTGCCTCTTCCTGAAAATTTTATTTTGTCTACTTTATTTCAGACAGTATTTGGAACTTTTGTATAATCTACTAGATGCTCAAACACTTGTGACACCAGGTCTTGGCACACACATTAGTTGAATTGTGATTTGATTATTGTTCTTGGTTATTTTAATTTACTAGATCTTTCCATATTGTTTTAATTCTTGCAATTAAGAAGAGTTTAATCACTCGGTTAATTTTAAAGAATTGAATATAAGTTTAAATTACTAGTTGGCTTGCCTAGCTATTGTGTTGGGCGCCATCACGACCTATAGGTAAAATTGGGTCGTGACAACATGGTATCAGAGCACTAGGTTCACGTAGGTCTCACAAGTTATGAGCATGCCTAATAGAGTCTTGCGGATTTGTACGGAGACGTCTGTACTTATCTTCGATAACCTATAGGGTGTTAGAAAACTACCTTTCTTCATCTTCCGTCGTGCAATTGATGTCGTACTAAATATCTTCCTCTTATTCTCTCACGGATGGTGAGAACGCGCTCTAATAAGGTTCCAGACCCGGGAAGAGTTACTCCCCCAGTTTCTAGAGGCCGAGAGAGGGCTCCAGCCCGTGGTAAGGGACGAGGACGTCCCGGGACTGTTTTAGTTATGCTACCAGTGGGTCCAAAAGAGAATCCCATTGTTGAGGAACAAGGTGAGGTGCTTGGGGCAGAGCCAGCTCTGGTGGATTTCACATCTGCACCAGGATTCCAGGATGTCATGGGTTGTATGCTGCGGTTCATGGACACTATGACTCAGGACGGTTTATTTCCTGCAGACCCAACCACATCTCAGGCAGGCGGGGGAGTACAGACCCCTATCACACAGGCTCATGGGCAGGCAGCTGCTGTATATCAGACCCAGGGTGCAGTACCTGTGGGTGGAGCCCAGCTAGTGGCAGCAGCTACACCTGAACCTAGGCCAGCTGCAGCCGCCAATCCGCATAAACTATTGTACAGATGGACTAGGCTACATCCTCATGTCTTTGGGGGTGAGAGACATGAGGATCCCCATGATTTCATTGATCGGTGCAGGGATAAACTGTACAACATGAGGATATTGGAGTCTTATGGGGTTGACTTGGCTACGTTTCAGCTAGAGGGCAGGTCCCGTAGAAGGTGGAAGTCTTACCTTCTTGGCAGACCAGCAAATTCGCCTCCCATGACTTGGGTCAGGTTCACCCATATTTTCCTGGACCGGTATATTCCACCCTCCCAGAGGAAGAGTTGCGGTTTCAGTTTGAGTAGCTCCAGCAGGGTCAGATGTCAGTGACCGATTATGAGGTGAGGTTCTCTGAGTTATCTCACCATGCACTTATGATACTCCCTACTGAGGCGGAGAGAGTGCAGAGGTTTGTTGCGGGTTTACATACTGGCATTCAGGCCACTATGGCTCGAGAGGTTGAGATGGGTACTTTTTATGAGCTAGTCTTGGAGATAGCCCGAAGGATTGATGGTGTGTGTCAGCGTAGCCGAGAGCAGATTATGAGAGATAAGAGGATTAGGTATTCTGGAGAGTTCAGAGGTGCTCCGCTTGGGGGGCAGAGGCCAGTTCGTGAGAGGGCAGTCCAGCAGGCCCCCATATCCAGCACCACCGCCTCCTCGGGGTCCTCCAGTGCGACCTTTTTTAAGTGCTATGCCGGAGAGTTCTTATCACCCATCGGCTATTCAGGGTTCTTCCAGTGACTATTCAGGTCACTGGGGCAAGATTCTTAGTCAGCAGCCCATCGCACCTAAGAGTTGTTACGAGTGTCGGGATCCCAGTCACATGCAGAGATTTTGCCCCAAGCTTCAGGGTAGATTAGTGCACCAGGGTCAGCAGCCTATGATTACTGCACCAGTTTCTCCACCAGTCGTCCGACCGCCAAGAGGTGATGGGTAGGGTCCGTCCTAGAGGTGGAGGTCAGCTAGGTGTAGGCCAGCCAGTTGGCGCTCCAGCTCGGTTCTATGCTTTTCCGGCCAGACCAGATGCAGAGGCCTCAGATGCCGTGATTACAGGTATTATTTATGTTTGCAGAAAGATGTTGTTGTATTATTTGATCCAGGATCTACATATTCCTATGTATCATCTCTATTTGCTCATTTCCTGGGTATTTCTCGTGAGTCCTTGAGTACTTTTGTTTATGTGTCCACTCCTGTGGGTGATTATATTATTGTGAATCGGATCTACCGGTCCTGTATTATTACATTCTATGGTTATGAAACTAGAGCAGATCTTCTATTGCTTAAGATGACCGACTTTGAAATCATCCTAGGCATGGATTGGTTATCTCCATATCATGCTATCCTTGATTGCCATGCCAAGACTGTTATCTTGGCTATTCCAGAATTTCCCAGGATGGAGTGAACGGGTTCGTCTGTTAGTGCATCTAATCGGGTTATTTCTTTTATGAAGGCTCAACATATGGTTGAGAAGGGTTGTTTAGCTTATCTGGCCTATGTTCGGGATACTACTGCAGAGACTCTGACTATTGATTCAGTACTTGTAGTTCGAGAGTTCTCCAATGTAGTTTCTTCCGATCTTCTAGGCATGTCACCTGATCGTGATATTGATTTCTGTATTGACTTGGCTCCAGATACCCATCCTATATCTATCCCACCATATCGCATGGCTATGAAAGAATTGAAATAATTGAAAGAACAGCATGAGGAGTTACTAGCCAAAAGGTTCGTCGGACCGAGTGTATCGCCTTGGGGTGCACCGGTATTATTTCTGAAGAAGAAGGATAGTACTATACGGATGTGTATCGATTATCGACAATTCAATATTAAGAACAAGTACCCGTTGCCGCGTATTGATGATCTATTTGACCAGTTGCAGGGTGCTAGGGTGTTCTCTAAGATTGACTTGAGGTCGGGGTACCATCAATTGAAGATTCGGGATTCGAATATTCCAAAGACTGCTTTCTGGACTAGATATGGTCATTATGAGTTTCTGGTAATGTCCTTCGGTTTAACTAACGCCCCGACAACGTTTATGGATTTGAAGAACAGGGTATTCAGGCCATATCTTGATTCATTTATCATTGTCTTCATTGATGATATCTTGATCTACTCGTGCAATAAGGAGGAACACGAGCAGCATATGAGAGACGCTGCGGGAACAAAAGCTATATGCTAAGTTCTCTAAATATGAGTTTTGGCTAGAGTCTGTAGCATTTTTGGGCATATTATATCGGGCAAGGTCATTAAAGTCGATCCCAAAAAGATTGAGGCAGTTTAGAATTGGCATTGTCCCACTTCGGCGACTGAGATCATTAGTTTCCTAGGTTTAGCGGGTTATTATCGTCAGTTCGTGGAAGGTTTTACATCTATTGCAGCACCTTTGACCAAATTAACCTAGAAGGGTGCTCCATTTCGATGGTCCGATGATTGTGAGGTGAGCTTTCAGAAGATAAAGACATCATTGACTACAACACCGGTGTTAGTGTTGCCTTCCGGTTCGGGGATGTATACAGTGTATTGTGACTCTTCACGCGTTGGCATGGGTTGTGTATTGATGCAGGAAGGGTGAGTTATTGTATATGCTTCACGTTAACTAAAGCCCCACGAGAAGAATTATCCAGTGCATGATTTGGAATTAGCTGCAATTGTTCACGCTCTTAAGATTCGGAGGCATTATCTTTATGGGGTGTCTTTTGAGGTTTACACTGATCATCGCAGTTTGCAGCATTTGTTCAAGCAGAGGGATCTAAATTTGAGGCAGCGCAGATGGCTTGAGTTACTAAAAGATTATGATGTTACTATCTTGTATCATCCAGGCAAAGCAAATGTAGTTGCAGATGCCTTGAATAGAAAGGCGGGGAGTATGGGTAGTTTGGCTTTCATTTTAGCAGAGGAGAGGCCATTATCTTTGGATATTCAATCCTTGGCTAACCGACTTGTGAGGTTGGATATTTCAGAGTCCAGTCGAGTTCTTGCATGTGTCGTAGCTCAGTCTTCACTATTTGAGCAGATCAAGGCTCGCCAGTATGATGATCCACACTTAATGGTTCTTCGAGAAACGATACTACAGGGTGATGCCAATAACGTTTCTATTGGCGCAGATGGTGTTCTGCGACTACAGGATCGTCTATATGTTCCTAATATGGATGGACTGAGGAAAATGATCCTGGAGGAAGCACACAGTTCTCGGTATTCTATTCATCCAGGTGCTGCGAAGATGTATCGTGAGCTGAGGCAGCATTATTGGTGGCGACGAATGAAAAAGGACATAGTTGAGTATGTAGCTTGGTGTCTAAATTGCCATCAAGTTAAATATGAGCACCAAAGGCCAGTTGGCCTACTTCAGCAGATAACTATACCTGAGTGGAAATGGTAACACATCACTATGGACTTTGTAGTTGGGTTGCCGCGGACCTTGTGGAAGTTTGATGCAGTTTGGGTCATTGTTGGCAGGTTAACCAAGTGGGCATACTTTATTCCTGTTGTGACTATATATACTTCATAGAGGTTGGCCCAGATTTATATTCAGGAGATAGTTCTATTGCACGGTGTGCCAATTACTATCATATCAAATAGAGGCCCTCAGTTTACTTCACATTTCTGGAGAGCAGTACAGAGTGAATTGGGGACCCGTATAGAGCTCAGCACAGCCTTTCATCCGCAGACCGATGGGCAATCAGAGCGGACAATTCAGATTTTGGAGGATATGCTCAGGGCATCTGTGATTGACTTTGGAGGCCAGTGGGATCGTTTCTTGAGTTTGGTCGAGTTTGCTTATAATAACAGTTACCAATCCAGCATCGAGATGGCTCCATTTGAGGCTTTATATGGTCGGCGATGTCGTTTGCCCATTGGATGGTTTGAGCCCGGTGAGCCTAAGTTATATGGCATTGATTTGGTAAAAGATGCCTTGAAAAAGGTAAAGTTGATTCACGAGCGACTTCGTACAGAACAGTCTAGACAGAAGAGTTACGCATATCAGAAAGCACGTGATTTATCATTTATGGTGGGTGAAAAAGTTCTCTTGAAAGTTTCGCCGATGAAGGGAATCATGAGATTTGGGAAAAAGGGGAAATTGAGCCCAAGGTTTATAGTCCCATTTGAGGTGTTGAGACGAGTTGGGGAGGTTGCTTATGAGCTTGCCTTGCCTCTCAGTCTATCAGGAGTTCATCCAGTTTTCCATGTATCTATGCTCCAGAAGTATCATGCCGACCTATCACATGTGTTAGACTTCAGCATAGTTCAACTAGATAATAGCTTGGGTTATGAAGAGGAGCGAGTTGCCATTGTTGATAAACAGGTTCCCCAGTTGAAGTCCAAGAGGATTTCTGTAGTAAAGGTCCAGTGGAGGGGCCAACCAGTAGAGGAAGCGACTTGGGAGGCTGAGGAAAACATGTGGAGCAGATATCCACACTTATTCAGCACTCCAGGTACAATTCTAAACCCGTTCGAGGACGAACGTTTGTTTAAGAGGTGGAGAATGTAATGACCCAACCAGTCATTTTAACTTTTAGAACCCCGTTCCCCTAAATAAAACTCCACGTATGTGCTTTTATTAATTTATGACTTGCGAGGATGGTTAGTTCAGAATTTGGAAGTGATCGGGTTGAAATCGGAACAATTGGTTCCTTAGTTTGGCTTTAAAAGGCCAAGTTTGACTTCGGTCAATATTTCGGACTTGGGCATATGTTCGAATCGGATTTTGGATAACCCGGGAGCGTTTTAACGCATAATAGTGAAACTCAACTATTTGAATGTTTAAAGTTCTTTAAATTTGGTTTGGAGTAGGTTTTGGAGTAATCGAGGTCCATTTGAAATTCCGAGTTTGGGAATACTTCCGTATGGTGATTTAACACTTGCACGCAAAATTTTGTGTCATATCGAGTAGTATAAGTATGTTTCGGCGCGTTCGGAGTAAGTTTGAAGAATTTGAAATTTCTAAGTTGAATCGATTTGGTTTGAGGTATAATTCTTAGTTTTGATGTTGTTTTACGAGTTCCGAGAGTTCAAGGGAGTCCGTTTTATGATTTCAAACTTGTTGGTATTTTCAGGAAGGGCCCCGGGGGCCTCGAGCGTTAATCGGACGAGGCTCGGACTAAGTTGGAAATTGAGAGCCAAAGCTGAAGCTCCCTAGTTCTATCAGAACCGCAGACGCGGAAAAAGGGCCGCACCTGCGAAGGCGACACAGGTGCGAAAGAGAGAAGCGCAGGTGCGGAGAAGACGCAGGTGCGACGTACAAGTCACAGAAGCGGACTCGTAGATGCGAGCCGCTGACCGTAGAAGCAAAGGGCCGGTTTAGGGGGGAAAACCGCATCTACGATACATTTTCCGCAGATGCGGAGCCGCAGAAGCGGCTAGCTAGCCGCAGGTGCAAAAAACCTGCTTGGATGGAACCTTAAAAACGGACGAGGCTCAGATCATCGTAGTCCGTCTTTCTTCCATGTTTGGGCGATTTCAGAGCTTTTAGAGAGGGGATTTAAACTAGCAACTTGAAGGTAAGTTAATTCTACACACTTTGAGTTAAATACATAGATTATGGGTAGATTAAAACCTATAAATCTTAGAAATCAAGGGTTAAGATGAAAAACCTAGATTTTTATAAAAATGAGATTTTAACCACGAAAATGGTTATGGAATTTGATAGAAATTTTATATTTGAGTTCTTGATATTATGGGTAACGTTTTCCTTTGAACATTTCTGGAATTCGGGCACGTGGGCCCGAGATGAATTTTATAAATTTTACCATTTTAGATAGGGTAATTTATTTAATAGTGTAATTTCGAATTATTAAACATGTATTAATTATTTTATATAACTTTTGTATAAGTTCAAATTTTTTGGCATCGAATTGAGGTTTTTACGCGACAGTTTTGATCGGAAAGTGGACTTTGAGACAAGGTAAGTCTCTTATCTTATCTTGTGAGGGAGAATTTACCCCATAGATGATTTAAATTAATAATTGTTGCTAAATGTAGGGGCTACGTACGCACGAGGTGACGAGAGTCCGTACGTAGCTACTATTTATGCTAAAGTCCGGGTAGTATAGGACTCAAATCATAAATTACGTGTGTAAATTGTATTCTTTATTTAATTAAATTATTTAAAATATATTGTGAATTGTTAAGGAAATATAGTAAAAGATAGAAATCTAATACACTTAACTTTATGTTTAAATTAATTAATTGTTAAAAGAAATTATTCATCGTCTCGAATTAATCTTATAATAATTATACTCTCATTCCGGAGGTACATAAGAAAATGTCCTCATTTCTTGTGGAGCGGGCCGAATGCCTCGGCAGTATAGATGCATCTATGGATCGTGCCGCACGTCGCTCGGCAGTGTACACAACACTCTGGATCGGGTTGTACGATCTCGGTAGAAATCGTGCCTAATAATAATAATAATTACACGATACCTTGATATTTTAATTGCAGCTTGTGAATTTAATTTATAGATTGAGAATTGTTGCATTTGAAGGAATTTAATTATTTCTGTTGGTTTAATAAAATTATTGTTAACTCTGTGAATCATGTTGATTTAAATACTTCTATTTTTATTTTATTTATTATTATTGACCCTTAATAAAGTCGACCATCTCATCTCTACCATTTTCGAGATTAGGCTTGATACTTACTGGGTATACGTTGTTTACGTACTCATGCTATACTTGCTGCACTTTTTGTGCAGGACCTAAGACAGGTGCTATAGTTGGACCTATCGGCATGCACCAACGTTATTCTGATGCTTAGTAGTGAGCTGCTTTCTGAGCCGTTTTGTAGCAACCAGTGTCTCTTCCTGAAAATTTTATTCTGTCTACTTTATTTCAGACAGTATTTGGAACTTTTGTATAATCTACTAGATGCTCAAACACTTGTGACACCAGGTCTTTGCACACACATTGGTAGAATTTGATTATTGTTCTTGTTTATTTTAATTTACCAGATCTTTTCATATTGTTTTAATTCTTGCAATTAAGAAGAGTTTAATTACTCAGTTAATTTAAAAGAATTGAATATATATTTAAATTACTAGTTGGCTTGTCTAGCTGTAGTGTTGGGCGCCATCACGACCTATAGGTAAAATTGGGTCGTGACACTTGAAATTGGTTGCGAGGTGAGATAAATGTCGTGGTTAACCTTGACCTGAGGGAATAGAACCCTTGAATTATTTGTTATGTGAAATTTATGTGAACGACGTATAGGCGAGGTGACGAGTGTCTATATATTGTCAAATTAATTGTTTGCCTAATTATTTGAAAATCATAAATTATTTTAAATAATGAATTAATTATTATATTAATTATTTCTCTCATATTCCTTGCTCAATATTATGCCTTGAATCCATGCTATAATTGCTACATGCTTATTTTATTTATGTGACTTAATTGCTACTTGACATTTAGCATACTAATTATTAAATTGCCTATTTTCTCCTTAATTTTCATAATTAATTATTACTTGCCATCACTTATTTCTAAATAAATCATAATTATTATATGCTTGTTGTCTTATAATTTCATATTAATTGATGTATTTGTTGGAGTAATTTCTTTATATAAATTGGTATATTATATTATTTGAGGAGCGGGTTGCATGACGCAACAGAAATGAAAGTGAATATATTGGAGGAGCGGGTTGCATGACGCAACAGAAATGAAAGTGAATATATTGGAGGAGCGGGTTGCACGCCGCAACAGAATTGATTGAAATGAATATATTGGAGGAGCGGGTTGCACGCCGCAACATAATTGATTGAAAATATATATTGAGGATCGGGTTGCACGTCGCAACGGGATTAAATGAAATGAATACATTGTGGGATCGGGTTGCACGCCACAACGGAAACCGATTTAAATAATAATTGGTTATGACTGCCAAGTTTGCTTCAACTGTTGAATTGAGTTACCTATTTTATTTCTAATATTGTTGTTGTTATTATTATTTCGTACAGGTTAATGTAAGTGACCTGCCTTACCCGAGGTTAGGCTTGGCACTTACTGGGTACATGGAGTCGGTTGTACTCATACTACACTCTGCACTTCTTGTGTAGATACCGGAGTTGGTCCCTGCGGCGTACAGTAGATTTTCTCGGATTCAGCTATTTGCAGGAGACTTGAGGTATATTTGCATGGCGTTCGCAGTTCTGAAGTCCCCTTCCACTTTATCGTAGCTGTGTATTTCTTTCAGACAACTTCATTTTCATTCAGACCTTTATTTGTATTATTCTTGTAGCTTGTGCACTTGTGACACTAGTTCTGGGATGGTATTTAGACATCGCTATTATTATGGATTATTCACTATATTTCAGACTTTACTTCTGCATTTGTTTCTTTGTTATTAATTAATTTAAAATTATTTTAAAATGGCTAATATTATTCTAACATTGGCTTGCCTAGCAAGTGAAATATTAGGCCGTCATCACAACCCCGGAGGCGAGAATTTCGGGTCGTGACAAATGAATACAATTAGTTTTTTTATAGTATTGAACATTCAGTTAATAATAGAGATAACACACCTTAATAGTCTGATACAAGGCATTTCGGTTTTAGCAATGTCTATATCTGAAAAACAATACTACAAGATTCTCAATGTTTAACAAGAATTCCCAAAATCCCTTCTGCTGATAGAAGGGTCAAGGCATACATGCACAAACTAGAGATATCTTTCTGAGATAATTTTATTTCTTTGACAGCTTTATCTGCCTTCTCCTTAAATGACAGTTTTTCTTTCTCAAACCTTTCAAATTCTTTCCTTAAAATCTCGCATTATTCCGCAATACAATCAGCTTATGAAAATAATGGTGCATACTGTAACGGATCGACCGGTCGTTTTACTTTTTAGCACCCAGTTCCCTTAAATAAGACTCTCCGTATGTGCTTTTATTGTTTTATGACTTCTGGGGATGGTTAGATCGGGTTTTGGAAGGGTTCGGGTTGAAATCGGAAAATATAGTTCCTTAATATTGGCTTAAAAAGGGGTAAGTTTGACTTGAGTCAATATTTTTAGTAAACGACCTCGGAACCGGGAGTTGATGGTCCCAATATGTTCGTATGATGATTTTGGACTTGGGCGTATGTTCGGATCGGGGTTTCGATGACCCGAGAGCGTTTAGGCGCTTACTATTGGAAGTTGGTACATTAAAGGTTTTTCAAGTTCTTTAAATTTGGTTTGAAGTAGGTTTTAGTGTTATCGAGATCTATTTGGGTTTTCGAGCCCGGGAATAGCTCTGTATGGTGATTTAAGAGTTGCACGAAAAATTTGGTGTCATTCTGATTAGTCTAAGTATGATTCGGCGCGTTCATAGCAAGTTGAAAACTTGAATTTCATAATTTAATTCAATTTGGTTTTAGGGTGTGAATCCTAGTTTCGATGTTGTTTTACGCATTTTGAGAGTTTGAGCAGGTCCGTATTATGTTTATGGACTTGTTTGTACACTTGGATGGGGTCCCGGGTGGCCCGGGTGAGTTTCGGACCGCCCGGAGCTAAGTTCCAAAAATCTGGTCGTGTGCTGGTTCTGGTTTCCTTTTTCGCAAATGCGAGAGCTGTGTCGCGTTCGCGAAGGAGGAAAAGGTGAGGGTCTGAGATTGCTCTATGCATTTGCAACCCCTTTCCCGCGTTCGCGAAGGTCTGGGATCTATGGCCTCCGCGTTCACGTAGGGAGATGGGCCTGGGGGTGAGCTTATTCTTCTCCCCGTTCGCAAAGCTCAAGCTCGTCAGCCTTCGTGTTCGCATGTGGTCCCTCACATTCTCGATGGCCATTTTCCCGGGACCTAGGCAGATAGCCTTCGCGATCGCGATAGCCTTTTCACGATCGCGAAGAAGGCAGACCTGAGCAGTGAGGTTCATTTAAGACGGGACCTAGGCCATTTTGCGCTCATTTATTTCACTTCTTGGGCGATTTTGGAGCTTTTTAGAGAGGGGTTTCCAACTAACTATTGAAGGTAAGTAATTTCTACCCAATGTAAGTTAAATACATAGATTATGGGTAGATTGTAACATGTAAAATTGTGAAAATTATGGGTTTAGTTAAAAAACCTAGGTTTTGATAAAAATAGAATTTAACCACGAAAATGGTTATGGAATTGGGTGAAAATTAGATATTTGAGTTCGTGAGGTTATGTATAACAATTTTCTTCGAATATTTTCGGAATCCGACCACGTGGGCCGAGGGTGAATTTTAAGATTCTTTCAATTTGGGTTGGGTAAGTATTCTAATAGATAAATTATTAACTTTTGAGCGTATATTGATTATTTTATATAACATTTGACTAGCTTCTGATTGTTCGGCACCAAGTTGGGTCCTTAGAGTGAATTCGGAAAGTGAGCTTTGAGACGAGGTAAGTCTCTTGCCTAACCTTATAAGAGGGAAGTTACCCCATAGGTGACTTAAATTGTTATTTGATTCTAATTGTAAGGGCTACATATGCACGAGGTGACGAGAGTCTGTGCGTAACTACTAATTATGCTTAAGTCCGGGTAGTTTAGGATCCAAATCATGAAATACTTGTAATGTTTGCACCTTACTTGTTAATTAAAGTGCCTAAATTATAATGAAACTTGGTAAAGGATTTGTAGACGCCGAATTTCACTTACTTGAGTTTTGGCGGGTTACTTGGACGTTAACAGAAATTGTGTTTCTTTGTGTATTAGCCTTATAATAGCTTTTAAAAATCGGATATTCATAAAGTAATCTCTCTTCTTGTAGAGCGGGCCGAATGCCTCGACAGTTTAATAGATGAATCTATTGTTCGTGCTGCTCGACCCTCGGCAGTGTACACATTATTCTAGATTGGGTCGTACGATCTCGACATAAATCGTCCGTGTTAATTCTTGAAGCCCTAAACATGATATTATTTTTGATGAATTGAGAGGTTATAATTTATTTATTTGTTCGGAACTTTTTCCTTTCGAATTAGTCTCCAAGCCAATCAAACCTATCAAATTATTGGCCAACAATTCAATTGGAGCTTTAGAAATTATTCATAATTCGAAAAAGACTTAATTTAAGTCATTTTCGAAAAAGTTAACCAAAAGTCAATGTGGGACCCACTTTTCGGGACCCGACGAAAAATCACAGAATCCGGACACCCGTTCTGATATGAGTTCAGCTATACTAAAATTATCGAATTCCGACATCGGATTGTCTTTCAAATCCTAAATTTTCATTTTTGGAAAGTGTACAAAAATTCCAATTTCTTCCATCTAAATCCGAAATAAACGATAAATATAAACGTGGATTTATGAAATATAATCACTTTCGGATATAGAACACTTACCGAAGACGATGTCGTGAAAAACCCCTTTGAAATCACCCAAATCCGAGACTTAAAACTCAAAAATGAGTAAAACTGGAAAACTCCCAATTTTATGTATTCTGTCCAGCATTTTCGCATCCGTGGACTACATTTCCGCATTTTCGAGCACGCTTTTGCGAGACAAATCTCGCATTTGTGGAACAGGACAATCAAGCAGAGGACTGCATCTGCGGACCTTCACATCGTAGAACCAACTGAGCAAAAGCGCGAAGGAAGCCGCAGAAGCGAGAAAGATCATATCTGCGATCATGGCACCATAGAAGCGGGCAAAGCACCTGCGTCCCAAGCTTCGCAGAAGCGAAGCTTCTCCCCTGGTCTCAAAGTCATAGAAGCGATCACTCACTGTAATGACCCGACCGGTCGTTTTGAGTATCACAACTCCGTTTCCCGATTTACTGCTCAATTTGGGCTTTATAGTTGTTGTGTGACTTGCCGGGGTAATTGGTTTGTGTCTGGTAAGGTTTTGGAATGAATTGGAACACTTAGTTCCAAGGTTTAAAGCTTAAGTCAAAATAGCGACCAGATGTCGACTTATTTGTAAACGACCCCGGAATGGAGTTTTGATGATTCCAATAGCTCTTTATGGTGATTTTGGACTTAGGAGAATGTTCGGAAAATTATTTAGAGGTCCGTAGTGGAATTAGGCTTGAAATGGCGAAAGTTGAATTTTTGGAAAGTTTGATCGTGGGGTTGACTTTTTGATATCGTGGTCGGAATTCGATTCTGGAAATTTTAATAGGTTCGTTATGTCATTTATGACTTGTGTGCAAATTTTGAGGTCAATCGGACGTGATTTGATAGGTTTCGGCGTTGTTTGTACAAATTGAAAGTTTCAAAGTTCATTAGGCTTGAATTGGGGTATGATTCGTGGTTTTAGTGTTGTTTGAGGTTATTTGAGGGTTCGACTAAGTTCGTATAATGTTTTAGGACTTGTTGGTATATCTGATTGAGGTCCCGAGGGGCTCATGTGAGTTTCGGATGGTTAATGGGTTAGATTTTGGACTTGGAACTCTGCTGGAAGTTTTCTGATGCACCATCTGGTTTCCTTTATCGCGTGCGTGAGTGGAGCCTTGCGTTCGCGAAGAGGAACTGAGAGGCTGGCAATATTTTCTCTTTGCATTCGCGAACAGAAGAATGCGTTTCGCGAAGGGTGGACTGGGTGTGCATCGCGAACACGAGAGGTGTTACGCATTCGCGAAGAAGAGAGGAAGTAGCTGAGGACCCCAGACAATTAGTCTACACGTTCGCGTAGTGAGGGGGGACGAAGCATCGCATTCACGATAGTTTGAACGCGTTCACGATTGGTTGAACGCATTCGCGTAGAAGGCATTGAGGCAGAGGCACTTTGTGCTTCGCGAACGCGAGGGTGATGTCGCATTCGCAAAAAAGGAATTTGGACGGGAACTATTTTGTGCTTCGCGAACGCGAGGCACTGACCGCGTTCGCGAAGAAGAAAAGCCTGGGCTGTGAGTTTAAGTTCTGCCATTTTTGACGGATTGGAGCTCGGGAAGAGGCGATTTTCGGGAGTTTTTCAAGGAAAACAACGGGGTAAGTGTTCTTAACTCTATATTGGTTAAATTACTCGAATCCATGGTTGTTTTTAACATTTAATTGGTGAATTAAGTTGAAATATTGTGAAAACCCTCTTTGTTTAATTTGGAGATTTGAGGGTCGAGTTGATGTTGGATTGGAGTAAAATTAATATGGTTGGACTCATGGTTGAATGAGCGTTCATATTTTCTAAACTTTTGTTGGGTTCCGAGATGTGGGCCCAACGGGCTATTTTTGAGTGTAATTTCGGATTTTGTGGAAAATATTAATATTTTGATATGTAATAAATTCCTATAATTTGGGTTGACTGAATCAAATTAATTGTCGCTAGATTTGAGCCATTCAGAAGTAGTTACGCGCAGAATGAAAATTTCTGCAGCGTTGTTTAGCTTGCTCGACATTGGATTCTGCTTGTTCGAGGTAAGTAACTCTTCTAATCTTGGAGTTGAGGGTATGAACATTGAGTATATGTATTATGTGAATTGTTGGGAGGTGACACACATGCTAGGTGACAGGCGTGTGGGCGTGCACAATAGAAATTGTGACATAATTGTTTATGTAGAATTTTGTAGTTAAATAATCTTGGCATTTTCCATGCGGTTTTATGTGTTACAAAAATCGAGCTGAAAAACATATTAAAAATCATGTTGAGGCTATATGCAGTATTATTGGGACCCACAGAGGTCATATTGCTATGAATTATTATTCTAATTTGAAAATTCATACTCAGTTATATTCATGTCGTTACATATCATATCTCAGTCTCTGTTGTTATTTATTGACACATCATATCATTATTTTTGGGCTATTTTCATGACATTGTGAGCCCATGGGAGAGAGACTGGAGAGATTAATGACTGAGTGAAGCCGAGGGCCTAACTGTGAGGACTATTATGTGGATCGGGGTTGCCCGCTTGCAGCAGGCCTTATAGGCTTTATTATAGCATGTGAGTTGGCCGTGCAAATCCAGATACTATTATAGCACGTGAGGTGTCCGTACAACACGTGAGTTGGCCGTGCGGATCCAGATATTATTATAGCACGTGAGTTGTCTGTGCAGCCCATGAGTTGTCCGTGTAGATTATAGCGCTTGGGTTGAGGGAGCCCCTCCGGAGTCTGTACACACCCCTAGTGAGAGTAGGTACCTACTAAGTACGAGTGCCGAGTGCGAGTGCTGAGCGATTGGGAGGACTGAGTGACTGGGAGGACTGAGTAAAATGATACTCTTAGAGTATGCATATGATTTTATCACTGAGTTGCATCGCATTGACATGAACACATAACATACAGGCATAAAGATGTATTTTTCTCATGCAGTATAGTATCACATCATTCATGATTTCTCGCACATGTTGACAGATGGGCATAGTGATGCATTTGTTTTACACGGGTTATCTGGAAAGAAAATGAAACATCTCATTTATTATTGAAAGGATTTTGGAAAAATTATTGTTTTCAAACTTATTCATATTTTGGAAATTTCGGTAAACGATTTGGGTTTTTCACTGAAGTACTGGAAATGAAGAACTATTTTTAGAAATCATAAATAAGCTGAGCATTTTTTATTTCTGAGTTATTTCTTATATTATTTGCTTTACGTTGTTATGGATTGTGGTGAACTATTGGTTTTGGACTCGACCTTGGTAAAAGCTCGTCACTACTTTCAACCTAAGGTTAGGTTTGTTACTTACTCAGTACATGAGGTCGGTTGTACTGATACTACACTTCTGCACATTGCGTGCTGATGTTGGCTGCTTTTGTTGCTGTGCTCGATGGTTGCCAGATTGGAAGATGTACTTGCGTTTCTGTTGTAGCCGCCTCTTGTTCACGGTAGCCTTAGATTTATAAAACCTCTGTTTATACACTATTCAAATAGACTATGTATTTATTTCATCTCCACTAGTAAACTCTATTCTTAGAAGCTCATGATTTGTACTACCAGTTCTTGTGGAATGTATAAGATTAAGATCTTTATTTACTTACATTGCTTTAATAATTGTTCTTAGAATTGGGTAGTTAAAAGTTGGCTTACCTAGTGGGTTGGGTTAGGTGCCATCACGACTAGTTGGATTTTGGGTCGTGACACGCACCTGCGGCCAAAATTGCGCAGGAGCGATACACCAGAACCAGACCTGTGTTCTTGAACAAAAATGATCTGAAACTCGTCCGAAACTCACCCGAGTCTCGCGGGACCTCATTCGAATATTCCAACAAGTCTCGTAACATAATATGTACTTACATGAGATCTCATTTCACGTCAAACAACTTCCGAACTACAATTCACACCTCAATTCAGACTTATGAGTTTAGGAAATTTTCAATTCTATAACTCGCGTCAAAACATGTCAAATCAGTCCGGAATAATTTCAAATTGGGCGCACAAGTCATAAATGACATAACGGAGCTATTCCAACTTCTGAAATTTCAATCTGAGTCCGATATCGATAAAGGCAAATTCACGGTCAAACTTTGGAAATCTTTAGCCTTTAGGTTTCTAGTTTCCGTTAAATGGCGATAATTAAAGCTAGGGACCTTCGAATTCGGTTTCGGGCATACGCCCAAGTCCCAAATCACGATACGGAATTGTCAAAATACTGATTCTGGTTTATTTGCTCAAACCGTTGACCGAAGTCAACTCAAATGAGTTTTGAAGCTCCATTTCATATTTTAATTAATGTTTTGCATAAAAACTTTTCGGAAAAAATTACGGACTGCACACGCAAGTCGAGGAATGCTGAAAGGTGCTATTCAAGGTCTCAGAGCACAAAATTAAATGTTTAAAATTAAAGATGACATATTGGGTCATCACCTAGATAGTCTTAACAGACTATCGCTTTATGCAATACGGGGCAAACATTGAAAAGAGAATATATAACATAGGACTTCTTATTTATTTCAATAAGAAAATAATAAATACCAAAAGTTTTACCTATTTAAAGTTATAAATATTAGGAAGATAAATTGAATTATCCTTTTGTCCAATGTAATGTTTTTTAAAGGTAAAAAAGACAAACCACATTTAACTAAGGGGTTCTGTACTTTTAATATAGTACTAGTCTCTATGTACGTATATTTCGCTAATAATTAAAAGATAACATGTCAAACATTTATATTAAAAATGAAACATCCTATCTAACTTTAAATAATAGACATTGTTTCGGGACATATCTAAAAATATGCCAATTAAGCAAGGACTTTAGAAAGACCGTGCCACTTTACCCTTTCAATTATTAACTTATTCTCCTTTATGTCCAATTTGTTTTACATAATATTTTCTTCTTGTCTTCCTTTAAGAAAACATGCGTTGGATATATGATATTCACGTTTGTACGATCATATTAAAATAAGTTCACATTTAATAAGAGGAATTTTCAGAAATCACTATTGTTTAGTGGCTATTGACTTTCTATAGCTATTATATACATAATTACTTCTTGTAGCTACCTTTCAGGTGTTATGGTAATGTATTCGATGTATTTGCGCTACTTTATTCATGAGTACAGTAGCAAATATCGGTTAAAAAATAGGGCAGTCCAGCAGTTAACCGATGTATTCATATGTATCCGTGCCATGTATTTATGAATACCGTAACGACAATCAACGTAATAATAGGTCTCTCCAGTTATTTAATAACGGAAAGCTGCTAATTTAACGTGATACACTCCTAATATAACTCAACTAAATCAATTATAATACGCAATATTATCAATCCAATTAATGAGAAGATTTATCAGACGCTAAACATCAAAAACCAGAGCATTCTTCAGAGTTTCAGTCCCTCTTTTTTTCTGATACAGTTTGAGGTTTTTTTCCCTGATATTGTTCGAGGTTCTCCTCAGAATTGATACAAGTATCTAGAGAAATATTTTGAAATTTGATTTTCAAGATGGCAAGTTTAACAGTGCTAATTCGTCATTTTGGCAAGTGGAACATTGAAAATTGTTATGTCGATTATTCGATTGATGGAACATTGATAAAGGAGTATGCGTCGTACAATAATTTGGTTGCTTCAATTTCTAAGCATTTTGGCATAGATTTGAGCTCCAAGTCAATTAAAGTTGAATACAAAATGAAAGGAAATTGCACGCCTATGGAAGTACACAACGACATGGGTTACAAGGTGTATGTAGAGTTCAAAAATGAGAACAGAGAATTCGGGATGTATCCATTGTGTATAACTACATTGGATAAAGAAATTGTAGATGGAGGAAGTTTATTTCATAGAGACCTAATGCAACTTGACGCAACCGATGGGGTGAATAAATTTGATACAATTGATACACTTGCAGTTGCGTCTTTAAACTCAGGTGAACCAATTGAGGTTTTCGAACCAGAAAGGGATTTGATTATTTCAAATACTAATCAAAAAGAGGTTATGGCTGGACAAGTATTTAAGGATAAGGCCACATTGAAGGCGGTGATGGAGCATTATGCAATTGCTGAAAGGTTTCAATTCCGTGTTGATAGGTCAAATGCTATCAGGTTCGAGTGTTATTAATTACAACTTCTTCACCAATATGTTGTATTCAACTGTATGTATATGTATTCGTAATAGTTTTATAGTGTATTCATGGCAGCATATTATTATACATCATATATTATGTTGTATTTATAATATATGTTTTCTTTCATGATATGTTTCTGTAATATGCAATATATGAATACATCATGTATTTATGCCGGATACAATTTGTAATAGTAACCTACTGCCTGCATATTTCATAATAAACCTTGTGCTTGTATTATGTTGTATCTAACAGTTGTATTCAATGTATTCAAGTTTATTTTGTATTCACAGCATTTTATTTATTCCCAGTACATGATATTACTGCTGTATTGAGTATATTTCATTGGTTGTATTCATTGATTTTATAATTGTATTGAGAGTATATTACTGTATTTCACTATATTTCACAAATAATGTTATTCACTTTTTATATTCTGTTCAATAAATACATTTTTGAATTCGATATGTTTCAAATGTTTTTTTTCTTGTATTCATATATAATGTATCTAATCCATGTATTCATTGACAGATACATGTTTTGTACAAATGTCCAAAACTAATATTTCTCCATTAAATGTAGGTTGACTCAACACTTGCACATGGTGAATGATGAAGGAAGGCATTACACCGTTTGTCTACTAAAGAACAATTGCAGTTGTGGCATGTTCCAAGTTGACGAGTTACCATGCTTACATGCTTGGGCTGTCTTGAAAAGCAAGTTCCTAATGTCAGAAGATTATTGCTCGGACTATTACAAATCAAAGTCTGTTATAATGACATACGAGGTGCCCGCGTATCCTCTGTGTGACCGAAGTGAATGGAATATACCAGCACATATATCAGAGGAAGTTGTCTTACCACCAAAATAGAAAAGACCTCCTGGAAGGCCAAAGAAGAAGTGCGATAAGCCGTTAAGTGAATTGCTTCAAAAGAAAAATCAACATTCGTCTAGTATATGTGGGCAGGGTGGACATAATAAGCATACTTGTATAAATGCTCCACATAGGAATTAGTTGGTGTTCTGATTTTAATTCGTGGAATCACTAGTTTTTGATTTGTTCAAGTCATACATTCAATATTGATTTCTTGGTGTATTGGATTGTTACTGGATGAATTTTTTAAGTTTAGATTACTAAATTGAATGCTGCTATGGTTAGTGGTATCTTAAAAATAATGATATATATATATATATATATATGTATGTATATATATATATATATACATACATATATATATATATATGTATGTATGTATGTGTTATAATTCGATTCAAAATGAGGTATAGCAGGACATGTATAAAATGAGATATAGCTGGACATGTATACATATAATACAGAAGTGTATAAAAACTTTGAATATATATACAATTCAAAATACTTTTGAATACATAATACAACTATGTACATGATTATACTAATACATAAATACAGCATAATACAAACATAGGAAATAAAACAGAATATAATAATTGAATCTAGTTAAGTTTGAAATATAGTAAATACAGTAAAATACGGTGAATACAGTCAGAAAAATAGTGAAAATAACCACTTAATTAAACTCAATATAGCAGTAATATGTATAAGCAGCACAATACATAATACAACTATGTACATGATTATACTAATACATAAATACAGCATAATACAAACATAGGAAATAAAACAGAATATAATAATTGAATCTAGTTAAGTTTGAAATATAGTAAATACAGTAAAATACGGTGAATACAGTCAGAAAAATAGTGAAAATAACCACTTAATTAAACTCAATATAGCAGTAATATGTATAAGCAGCACAATACATAATACAACTATGTACAACAGAATACATGTATTAACAGCATAACTTACATACTATTAATATAACTACATTTTATTAATACATAATACAACTATGTACATGATCATACTAATACATAAATACTGCAGAATACATGTATTAATAGCATAGACTGCAGAATACATGTATTAACAGCATAACTTACATACTATTAATATAACTTTTGAATACATAATACAACTATGTACATGATCATACTAATACATAAATACTGCAGAATACATGTATTAATAGCATAGACTGCAGAATACATGTATTAACAGCATAACTTACATACTATTAATATAACTTTTGAATACATAATACAACTATGTACATGATCATACTAATACATAAATACTGCAGAATACATGTATTAATAGCATAGACTGCAGAATACATGTATTAACAGCATAACTTACATACTATTAATATAACTTTTGAATACATAATACAACTATGTACATGATTATACTAATACATATTACTACTATATTGAGTTTAATTCAATGGTTATTTTCACTGTTTTTTTGGTTGTATTCCGAATACATGTATTAACAACATAATTTACATACTATTAATATAACTACGTTTTATTACATTATTGGCAAAACTTTTGAAAAAACATTAAAGTTAAAAATGAGTATTGAATCATGAGAATTTAAATACATAGGCATATAAAAAAATAAATTGAATGCATTCCGAGTGACAGTTGCATTAAGACAAGAAGACATTCATGTATTCAAAACCAAAAAGGTTGCGTAAAACCATGATCAATTCAGCAATAAACTGAAAATACAATCTGTATAATATAAAACTATTCTAAACTATCTTCACAGAAGTATTTGATTATGTGATTTTCCTAACAATCTTTGCGGGTGCTTCATTGTCGCTTATCGCATCGGCGTCTAACTTCCGCATAGCATAGTCCCAAAGGAGGGCATCATATCTTTGATGGAGTAAATTAGCATCAAAGGTTTTTGTGGAACCAATCCATAAGTGCTCAAATACTCTACATATGTTGCGACATACAAACCACAATCTTGCTAATATATTTTAGAAGTGCATTGAATGCCTCCTTACCCCATGGGTAATCACAATATCTCCCGCTCTCGGCCAAATCAAAATGTAGTCTTGGGATGGTTGTGCAGTACTTCTCAGCAGATAATATGAATGTATGTATGAAATACTACACAACTATTTTAATGGCACCTTCATCGTTGTCAAAACCCCAATTCTTGTCATCAAAGTATTTCAACAATGTTACACCCTATATTTTTGTACGTAAAAATGCGTCGTAAGCAAACTAATGTAGGACCAAAAATGAGATAATATTTAAAAGTATATAAATTAAGTTAATCCTATTACCTCTGAGCTTACAAATATTGAAGATCATGAACAACAAATACAAAGAGGGTTGGACGGTTCAGAAGCTAAAGCAATTGAAGAAAATAATGTTTCGTCGAAAGTCGACAAGTTGGGAATGTTATAACATGTACCTTTGGGGTGAGACTAGGGTGCTTAACTTGATAAGGAGATTATGTTATGATTTATATTAGTCGTATGACATCCGTTTGTTATATTTTGAAGTCAAGCGAGTTGTGGAACAAAAGTCGATGAAAGTCATCACAAGTTACATTCATAGGTTTTACTGAAACTTTGGATCAAATGTAACTGCCATTTTATCCCAATATACTTAGCGTTATGGGGTGTTCCACCAATCAAATTAAATATCAATGAGTCTATTTTCTAACGCATTAAACCGTTTGTCAATACGGCATCGGAGTAGAGAGATATGGGCATTTGTGCGATACTGCGCAAGCTGCTAGGTGACAAGTAGGTGTGTCACCTACTTGCTTAAATGAGAGTCTAAAAATGGGCCATTTCGGGTCGTCCAAAGAGGCCTTTTAAAGTCCTATTTTCTTCAGATATTAGACTTAAATAACCAGACATAGGTTCTGCAAAAATCCTCCCAAATATTTCCTACAAACCCTAATTGATTTTCTCTCCCTTTCAAGTTTTAATTGGAGGTAAAACCTAGAGTTTGAAGAACCAAGATAGGAGCTGAATTATCCAACAAATAAGGTGAGTTTACTGATCTCTTTCATCCATTTTTTCTGCTGTAAATTCATGGTAAATCATTCTGTACTTGTAAGAACTCACGGGATGGTGATCGGAAGTCGTGAGTTCGAGTTATTCTCTTGTAGCAGACTGTTTTGTTTACTGTTTTGTGTTGCTGTTGGGCTGCGTGTTTTACTACTATTTTTTGGAGTTTTGGAGGAGGAAGGGGGGTTTAGAAACACCATATAAATGTAGGGTGGCGGGCTGGTCGTTCGTCATAATATTTCTGGGTCGTTTGACACTACTATGGTGGTCGTTTTGTGTATGAAGAGATTGGGGTGTGTTGGGCTGTTTTGTAGTATTTGATGGTGTATATAGGACTGGAAAATGATGTATATATGTTGTTATTGTTCTGTTCTTGTATTGTTGGT
>AWOL01S0000637.1:72206-92216 GCA_000715115.1 Nicotiana otophora
GAAGAGGTGAGTTCAACTTGGTGATTGGAAATATTGTGATAAGGTATGTTAAGGCTAAGCCCTTCCTTCATTTTGGCATGATCTCGTAGCTACATGTGTTAATAATGAGACATAAAGAGAAGTTCGTATTCATGAATTTATTCACATTATTCTAGTCTCATAAGTTACAATATTATTCCTTATCGGGACTTCATATTCAGTTTAGTTTTGTCTTTATTCAGTCAAGAGAGCAGAGGGTCTATATATATATATATACAGTATAATAGTATTTGCACCACCATCAAGCTATAATCGGTGGACATGCCCCTATTGGGCGACCTCTAATCAAATGGTAAGTTATATACCAAGCCTACTGTGGTTGAGCGCCTATGAGCGAGCCCAGAATGACCAAGATATAGAGCCTAGTATGGCCGAGTGCCTATGAGCGAGCATACTATGGCGGAGCAGTTACACGTTCTGAGCCCTATACGGCCGGACATTTATTTTACTTACTATATTGAGAGAGTTGAGTTAGTATCAGCAGGTAAGTATATCTCCAAATCATCTTTGACTCCCAGTTAATTTCAGTTATCATATTATCAGTTCAGTTTCAGCTTTCAGTTATTTTATTGCCTTACATACTCGATACATTATTTTGTACTGCGTCCCTTTTCTGGGGGCGCTGCACTTCATGCGTGCAGGTTCAGACAGACAGATGGGTAGACCTTCTCAGTAGGTGTTTTCCGAGTTCAGCCTGATCGGTAAGCTCCACGTCTTTTGGAGTTGCCAGGTCTAGAGTTTTGTGTACATCTTATGTATATCTGTATATATGTTATGGGTAGGTCGGGGCCCTTTTCCGATCACAGTACATATATCAGTAGAGGCTTGTAGACATATCCTGCTGGTTAGTGCAGTATGTTGGGTTTGTAGGCCTGGTATGTATAATTTGGTGGTTTGTCAGTTGTAGTAGCTATGACGGCCTTGTCGGCCTAGCTTCATATTGATGTTTAGTTAGCCCTAGTTTCCATTCAGTTTTATATTTTGCTTCGCAAATTGTCTTGCAAGGTGGATCCATGGCCAAAGTATGACATTATATGTTCAGAGTCCCTTAGTCGTAATTTGGTACGTCAGGTTAGGTGAGGCACCGGGTGCTGGTCTCGCTCCTAGGTTCGGGGCGTGACAAACAAATCTTTCTTCTTGATATTCTTTGCACCACCAAAGTATGTATCCACAATCCTGTTAGGAATATTTGTGTTAAACTCAAAATCGTCAGGGTCACTAACGCAATTGAGATCAGTAACTACCGCAAACTCCCTGATTGAAAAGCATAATGTTGTACCATCCGCATGTATTAAAAATGAATCAATAGGACTTTCTTCCAGCTGCAGAACCATGAAGCATCTGAACAACTGATGTTGAACCTCATATTAATTCATATCGAGGAATCCTCCAAAATAAGTAGTACCAAATAGTTTGTACTGATCTTGAATAGGCTTTTCTTTGAGGTGGGAAATTATGTCGGTGTTAGTATAGGAACTGATATGCGGCGATAAAATAGGCGGGTGTTTAACAAAGAGTTTTATTTCATGCATACATAAAACAACTAAAAGATAAAATATATGGTTGAAAATACATATGAATACAGTTAGGTTGAATACATAACTCATTCATGAATACAACATAGTACACTGATAATTACAACAAAAATTGTGCGTTATGGCAATAATTGTTGTTTTAAATACAGATGGATACAGTTAGGTTGAAAATACAGATGAATATAGTTAGATTGAATGCATAACTAATTGATGAATAACATGAAAATGATAGAACTAACAATGCACTTAAAAATGTTGTTGTATGAACTCAAATGCATATAAATATATCTAAATACAACAGTCAAAAATCATTGTACAAAATAAAAATCAGTGTATGCCTTATCGAATACATATAAATACATCTAAATACAAGAAGAGAAAATCATTGTACAAACTAAAACTCAATGTAAGAGGACTCAAATACATATATAATTACCTTGTCGTTCTGTATTTTTGAGCTACTTCCTTTAGCGACCTCTTTTCCCTTGCTCCCAGAAGCATCATGCATAAGTTTTCTTCTCTTTTCCACATCATGAAGTGTTAAGTTTTCAAAAATTTCTCATCTTGACCTTGTTTCATAGGGTCATTGCATATTTTTGTTCTTCTTTCGGCTTCAATGGTTGCTGATGAACCTGCAAATACAGGTTCCTCTTGAGTGATTTGCAAATCGAAAGATGGCCCTTCGAAGTTGAGTGCTTTAGTGGTTATATCTCAGGTAACCTCTTCGGAGTTGTTGAATCAGCCATTGAAGAGGAATTTTAAAGTATTCTGAAGAAAATCTAACAATGGTGAATATTTTTAAAAACACCGTTGAAGAGAAAAAGAAGAAGCTTTAACCGGCCAAAAACCCAAAAACTTTAACACTTACCACAACTCTTTGGAGAAAAAAAAGTTGAAAATTGAGATAGACAATGGCGATGTATGTGATGACCCAAAAATGTCGTCTTTAATTTAAACATTCATTTATGTGTTCTATGAAGATGTTGAGAGCTTACCTGCTATGAGTTACATATCACCTGAATAGTTGATATTAATGGCGTTCCTTTTCTAGTAATGTATTGCTTATGAGGCCATTGTTAGTATTATTTTCATGTTGTGTTACGTTGATTGGATTATATATGTGTTATTAGGATTGGTTTCTAGGATTCTGTGATAGATGGATAGGCCCAGTTACAAAGGAAGCTCTAGCGAAATATTTGGAAATTTTGGGAGTTTGTAAAAATCCTGGAAATTGAAATGGGTGAAAGAAGAGATAAGTTATGTTATGTGTTTGGAGGCGGACTCTACTTCTCATTTAAGAAATATTAATATGATGGATATCAATTGGATATGATAATAAGTGTACAAGGTATATTATAAGTGATGTGGGGTCTAAGGAGAGGCCTAAGTTAAGTTAAGTTGGAAAATTTCAAAATAGACTAAAGTTCAAAATGAGTACGCATAACACTAATATTTGAACACGAATATGTACATATATATAAGGAGTTATGTGATGGATAACTTATCCAATGTAATATATTTGAGTCTAGTTTCTAACGCTTCAAACCATTTGTCATTTGGACTCTCCTACAAGAAGTTATGACCACATTACCAAACGCTGACAGAATGTGATTCTGCGGCCAATTGTGCGACCGCAGAATGATTGTGCGAATTGCAAAAATGTTGTGCGAATTGCAAAATAGTCGCAAACCTGTCCAGTGAAGCCCAGTTTTCGGCATAGGTTTTGCGGTCCAGTGTGCGACCCACATACTTGTCACGACTCGAACATTCACTATGGGTTATGATGGCGCCTAACGCCACCGTCAGGCAAGCCAACGGTAATTTACTAAATTAATTACTTATTTCTATTACTTTTGAAATCATAATTTCCATTAATTAAATAGTATGAAATAGAATTTACAGTATGAAACATTGTTAATTAGTGAACTACCATACTAAACATCCAGTAGAAACCTCCAAAATCCGATGTTATAAGTGCATGAGCATCAACTAGAAAAAATAATATGATAAGTGCAACATCTGTTTGGAATACAAATTAGACATAAATATGCAAATAACTTTGAAGGAGACTCTGTATGTTGCGGATTCGTAACATGGGATGCAGCTCACCGGTCTTGTATTCTACATTAATATCTTAGAAAATTTCCAAGTGCCAATACCAATTAAGTAAGAAATACCATAAAATGTCGGGCTTTACTGGGTGGTTTATCTTGTGAATATTCGAACTACTAGCGATAACGCACGATTATGCCAAGGTCGTTCAGCCCGATCCGAAATAACATGTATACTGACGAGGGACGTATGGCATGATCCATAGATGCATCTATACTACCGAGACGTTCGGCCCGCTTCACAAGAAAGGAGGACACTTTATGAACCTCCGAAATGAGAAGCTATCACAAGGCTAACACATAAGGATGTACAATTTCTATTAACGAACGAGTAATTTGCAAAAACTTCAAGTATATGAAATTTCATTCTTTTACTATTTCCTCTAATAATTTCCAATATGATTCAAGTACTTCAATTAATAAAGGATGCAAACGTTACAAGTAATTTATGATTTGGGTCCTAACTACCCGGACATAGCATAATTAGTAGCTACGCACAGACTCTCGTCACTTCGTGTGTACGTAACCCCCATAATTAGTAGCAAATAATTATTTAAATCACCTATGGGGTAAATTCCCTCTTATAAAGTTAGACAAGAGACTTACCTCGCACCGAAATTCCATAGCCGGTTCCAACGCCACTCTAACCCCTCAAACTGATGCTTGTCGATCCAAAACTATGCAAAGACAAGTGAGGCTTGCTCAGTTGGTAAAAAGTACCTCCACCCAAGACCATTAGGTCCCGGGTTCGAGTCAAGCTGGAGGGGAGGTGTGAAAACACTATAGATCCTCCTAATTTGGGAGTGTATTTTCTTTAAAAAAAAATAAACTATGTAAACAAAATTTGCAAATCAATCAATATGTGTTTTAATACCCATAACTAATCAATTTAAATAATTTCTAACTCCGCTCGAAAAGTTGGCAGTATGGGTCACGTATCGGAATCTAACGAAACTCACAAAATCCGACAACCCATCCAATTATGAGTTCAACCATACTAATTTCACTCAAATCCGCCTCTGAATCGGTATTCAAAACTCAAAAATTCGTTTTATAAAATTATAGAAACTTCCTTCGCTTTCTCTTGAAGATTCGATAATAATATACCAAAAATGAATATTAATTCATGAAATAGAATTACAAGGGAGTCAAAAACACATACCCCAAGTTGTGTGATGCAATTCCTCTCAAACGTCTTCCAAACCGAGCTCCAAAATCCGAAACATGTGTGAAAATATTGATCCCTCGAACTTAAAGGGTTCTGCCCAGTCATTTCCACTTCTGCGAACACAAGAGCCGCTTCTGCAGCGTCGCTTCTGCGACACGAGCACCGCTTCTATGGAATCCACTAGCCAGTTAACCCCTCGCACTTGCGGATCACCATCCGTTTCTGTGCAATCGCAGGTGCGAAGCCAAACACGCTTCTGCGCTCCATATCGCTTCTACGCTCCAGGCCCTTGCTTCTGCGGGGCCGCAGATGCACCCCAATTTCTGCTTCTGCGATCTTCCCCAGCCAAGCCTACTTGCGCTTCTATGACCAACTGTCCAAATTTGCGGACTCGCATCCGCACCCCTTCTTCCGCAAATGCGGAAAAACCATAACCAGCCTACCTACAACAATGCAACATGAAACGAAAATGATCTGAAACTCGTTCTAAACGCACTCGGGCCACCCGGGACTCTGTCTGAATATACCAACAAGTTTCATAACATAACACGGACGTACCCGAGACCTCAAATAACACATAACAACACCAAAATTACAAATTGCACCTCGAATCAAACTTATAAATTTTCAAACTTCCAAATTCTATATCTTATGCCAAAACATATCAAATCACGTCCGATTGACCTTAAATTTTGCACACAAGTCACAATTGATATTACGAACCTACTTCCACTTCCAGAATCAGAATCCGACCCCGATATTAAAAGGTCCACTCTCGGTCAAATTTCCAAAAAATCATCCAAACTTCCAACTTTCGACAATTGACGCCGAAATGACATACGGACTTCCAAATCAACGTCCGGACATGCTCCTAAGACAAAAATCACTATAAAAAACTACTCTCATGCTCGGAATCCCAAACGGACATCGATAACATCAAAATTGTCTTCAATCCAAACATAGGAATTTATTAAGCCTTCAAAATACTATCATTTTGTGATAAGTGCCGAAATACTCCCGGGCCACCAGATACTCGATCCGAACATACGTCCAAGTCCGAAATTATCATACGAACCTATTGGAACCTTAAATTCCTGATTCTGAGATCGTTTACTAAAAATCCAAACCTTAGTCAATTCGTCCAACTTAAAGCTTCTGAATTTAGCATTTGCTTCCCGAATCAACTCCAAACCTCTCGAAATTTGATTTCGACCACACGTACAAGTCGTAATACCTTAAGTGAAGCTATTCAAGGCCTCAAACTGCCGAACGACGCACTAGAGCTCAAAACGATCAACCGGGTCATTACAATACCCATTGTGCGGTCCATTGAGCGACCGCAGACCTGAGTTTGGAGGGTCCATTTTCCTATTTTCATAACCCGACCCCATTTTGATAAATAGGCTTTGGGGATTATTTTGGGGGAATTATCTAATGATTTCGAGAGAGTTGAGAGTGTTCTAGAGAGAGGAAAAAGCTCAAGTGCTTTGTTCATCAAAAATCTTGTTCTAGCTTTGAAATCCAACAAGGAAATATCACAAGCTCTTCACCCAGCAGGTAAGGTTCTAACCTCTAGTCTTCAATTTCGAGTTTTTGTAAAGTTGGGTGATTGGGAGTGTGATTGTAACGACCAGGCCGGTCATTTCTAGAGTTATAGCCTTGGTTCCCCCATTTTTGCGTATTTTGTGCTTTATAGTTGTATTATGTCTTACCAGGTTGGTTGTTTCGGGTCTGGAGTAGTTTTGGAGTGAATTGAGACACTTAGTCTCTTAATTGGAAGCTTAAGTTGGAAAAGTCGACCGGATGTCGACTTGTGGGAAAACAATCTCTTATTTGAATTGTTATGGTTCTATTAGCTCCGTTAGGTAATTTTGGACTTAGAAGAGCGTCCAGAATGTGATTTGGAGGTCCGTAGTAGAATTAGGTTTGAATTGGCGAAAGTTGGAATTTTGGCGATTTTGGCCAGAAGTGGAAATTTTGATATCGGGGTCGGATTGGATTTCCAGGAGTTGGAATAGGTTCGTGGTATCATTTTTGACTTGTGTGTAACATTTGAGGTCAATCAGACGTGGTTTGGTAGGTTCCAGCGTTGTTTGTAAAATTTTAAAGTTTAGAAGTTCTTTAGGCTTGAATCCGGGTGTAATTGGTGTTTTGATATTGTCTTGAGTGATTCGAATATTCGACTAAGTTCTCATGGGGTTATATGACTTGTTGGTATGATTGGTTGAGGTCCCGGAGGTCTCAAGGCGATTTCGGGTGGTTAACGACTTGATGGGAGTTGAGGAATTGGAGCTTAAGCTGCTGCTACTGGTGTAACCACACCTGCAGAGTAGGAACCACAGGTGCAGGCCCGCAGAAGCGAAGACAGAGCCGCAAATGCGGCTAAAGAGGATCTGGGCAGAGGACATATATGCGATGGAATTCTCGCACCTGAGATTGTCACAGAAGCGGATTTAAAGGTGCAGGTGAGAGTTTGGACCGCATGTGAAATGTAGTTCCCGCACCCGCGAAGAGCGCAGATGCGGTCACCTGATTGCAGGAGCAGAGGCACTATTTAGGGATTTTTCCACAGAAGCGGGGCTTTGCCCACAAATGCAGAAATGGAGCCGCAGGTGCGAGAAGTCTGGGCAGAACCTATAAATAGAACACTTTGAGATATTTCACCAGTTTCATCATTTTTGAGCTCAGATTTTGAGGATTTTGACAGAGATTTTGAGTTGCACGATGCAACAATATTGGTTTTACTCATGCTACACCCTGCACTTCATGTGCAGATCCAGGTGTGTACGGTTCTGGCGGTCACTGAGTTCGTATGCGGGCTGATTATCGAAGACTTACGAGGTAGTTATCGGCATCCGCAGTCCTTGTTTCTCCTTTCTTATTATCTTTTCTCTATTAGTATTGGCATTTGGTACAGACTGTAGTAGACTCTGTTTTCTATATTGGTTGTTAGATGCTCATGACTTAGTGACACCCTGATGTCGGCCTATCATTCCGCACTTGTGTTTTTGGTTTTTATTCCGTTATTATGTAAACCTTCAGTTAGTTTAATTTCTTTACCTCACTTATGTTATATATTGAAAGCATATTGCGAATGTCAGCTTTCCTAGTTCCACGATAGGCTCAATCATGACTGGTTAGCTATTGTGGGTCGTGATAAGTTGGTATCAGAGCCTAGGTTACATAGGTCTCACGCGTCATAAGCAGGTTTAGTAGAGTCTTACGGATAGGTACGGAGACGTTTATACTTATCTTTGAGAGGCTGCAGAACCTTAGGAAACTCCGCATTCTTGAATTCTAGTCGTGCGAATTTGTTGATTCTAGTAACTAAACATCTGTTGTTTTATTCTCACACAGATGGTGAGGACTCGCACTACCGGGCAAGATGGACAGCCACAAGTACCACTAGCCAGGGCCGCGAGAGGCCGAGGTCGCGGTAGAGGCTGCGGTAAGGGCAGAGGTGCAGTCTGCACAACAACTGCGTTAGTACCTGCAGATCCACCAGTTGCCCTAGATCAGGACCAGATTCCAGTTGTTGATGCACCAGCTCAGGCACCACTTGTGCCTATTGTGATTCCAGTCCTTAGCTTAGATACTGACCGCGTGTACCAGTCTTGCTCAGGCGGTCTCTGTTTCAGCCGTAGCAGCCACTTCTCAGGCCAGGGGAGGTGCTCAGACCCCCACTACCCGCACACCAGAGGAGGTGGTACAGGGATTCCAGACACCGGGCGCGCCACCAGTCCAACCGGCTGCAGCTGCTCAGGACTATGTGGTTCCTGCTATGCCTGAGGATGAGCAGCATAGATTGGAGAGGTTTGGAAGACTCCAGCCTCCATCTTTCAGTGGTGCAGAGGGAGCGGATGCACAGGGTTGCTTGGACAAGTGTCAGAGGATACTCCATACAGCAGATATTCTGGAGACCAGTGGGGTCTCGTTCACTACCTTTCAGTTCTTTGGGGCTGCATTCAGTTTGTGGGAGGCTTACGAGAGGTGTTGCACAGTGCCCCTTACCTGGCAGCAGTTCTCCGTTATCTTTCTGGAGAAGTTCGTGCCTCAGTCCCACAGAGAGGAACTGCACAGACAGTTTGAGTAACTTTGTCAGGGTGATATGTCTGTAATGCAGTATGAGATGTGATTATCGGAGTTGTCCCGTCATGCTATCTGGTTGGTTCCCACAGACAGGGAGAGGATAAGGAGGTTTATAGATGGCCTCACTTATCAGCTGTGATTGCTTATGACCAGAGAGAGAGAGTGTCTAGTGCTACTTTTGATGAGGTTATTGACATTGCTCGTCAGATTAAGATGGTTTGAAGTTAGGAGAGGGTTGATAGGGAGGCCAAGAGGCCTCGTGGATAGGGAGTATTTAGCGGTGCTCCTTCTGGGGGTCAGTTCCAGCACGGTAGAGGTCGTACCTTCGTACATACTTAGACGGCTCATCCAGTTCTCTGTGGTGCATCATCTGGCCATGGTTCTCACAGTTATCAGTAGGGCCGTTCATCTCTCACTTCCTTCCTAGCGTAGAGTTCATCCCGTGCTCCATCGGGTCAGGGTTCGTCTATGCCAGGTTCTTCTGCCAGTTATCCCGGTGCTCGGGGATCCTTTCAGTCCACTACACCAGCACCGGGGAGTTGCTAAGAGTGTAGGGAGTTTGTTCACATGAGGAGAGAGTGTCCCCGTATAGTGGGAGGTCCCGCTCCATAGAGGAGCCAGTCTATGTCATCAGCACCAGCCCCTCTACCACCCGCTCAGCCAGCCTGGGGTGGAGCCCAGTCAGCTAGGGGTCGCCCGGGAGGGGGAGGCAGATCAGGGGGTGGCTAGGCTCGTTTCTATGCCCTTCATTCCATACCAGATGCTATTGCTTCAGATGTTGTGATTACAGGTATTGTCTCAGTTTTCCACATAGATGCCTCTGTATTATTTGACCTTGATTCAACTTATTCATATGTTTCCTCATATTTAGCTCATTTTTTGGATATGCCCCGTGAGTCTTTAGTTTCATCTGTTAATGTACCTACTCCTGTGGGTGATACTATTATTGTGGATCACGTATATTGGTCATGTATGGTGACTATTGGGGTTCTGGAGACCAGAGTGGATCTTTTGCTGCTTAGTATGGTCGATGTTTTGATGTGATATTGGGTATGAATTGATTGTCTCCATGTCATGTTGTTCTAGATTATCACGCTAAGACTGTGACGTTGGCAATGCCGAGGCTGCCGAGGGTTGAGTGGAGCAATTCTATAGACTATGTTCCCAGTAGAGTGATTTCATACTTGAAGGCTCAGCGGATGGTTGAGAAAGGTTATCTATCCTCTTTGGATTTTGTGAGGGATGTTAGTGTAGAGACTCCTGCCATTGATTCTATTCCGGTGGTGCGTGATTTTTCGGATGTGTTTCCTGTAGACCTGCCGGGCATGCCGCCTTACAGGGATATTGACTTCGGTATTTATTTGGTACCCGACACTCAACCCATTTCTATTCCACTGTATCATATGGCACCGACGGAGTTGAAGGAGTTGAAGAAACAACTTCAGGAACTCCTTTATAAAGGGTTTATTCGGCCTAGCATGTCACCTTGGGGTGCATCGGTTCTATTTGTAAAGAAGAAAGATGGTTCTATGAGGATGTGTATTGACTACAGGTAGTTGAACAAGGTCACAATCAAGAACAAGTATCATTTGCCACGTATTGATGCTCTATTTGACCAGCTTCAGAGGGTGGGGATGTTCTCCAAGATTTATTTGAGGTCGGGGTATCACCAGCTGAAGATTCGGGATTCGGATATTCTTAAGACAACTTTCAGGACCCGATATGGCCATTATGAGTTCCTTGTGATGTCTTTTGGGCTAACTAACGCCCCAGCAGTGTTCATGCATTTGATAAACAGTGTGTTTCAGCCTTATTTGGATTCGTTCGTTATTGTATTCATTGATGATATCCTGGTGTACTCTCGTAGCCAAGAGGAACATGCCCAGCATTTAAGGATTGTGTTAAAGAGATTGAGGGAGGAGAAGCTTTATGCATAGTTCTCCAAGTATGAGTTTTGGCTCGGTTTAATGGCATTCTTAGGGCACGTGGTGTCCAGCATTGGTATTCAGGTGAATCCGAATAAGATAGAGGCGGTGCAGAGTTGACCCAGACCATCCTCAACCACGGAGATGGGGAGCTTTCTTAGTTTGGCGGGCTATTACCGTCATTTTGTGGAGGGTTTTTCATCTATTGCATCGCCCTTGACCAAATTGACCCAAAAGGGTTCTCCATTCAGGTGATTGGATGAGTGCGAGGAGAGCTTTCAGAAGCGCAAGACTACCTTGACCACGGCCCCAGTTCTAGTTCTGCCATCAGCTTCTGGTTCTTACACAGTGTATTATGATGCCTCGCGGATAGGTATTGGATGTGTTTTGATGCAGGACGGTAGAGTTATTGCTTATGCTTCACGCCAGTTGAAGACCCATGAAAAGAACTATCCTGTCCATGATCTTGAATTAGCATCTATTGTTTATGCCTTATTGATTTGGCGGCACTATCTGTACGGGGTTCATTGTGAGATCTACACTGATCACCGGAGTTTGCAGCATCTATTCAAGGAGAAGGATCTTAACTTGCGTCAGTGGAGGTAGTTGGAGCTTCTCAAGGACTATGATATCACCATTTTGTACCATCCCGGGAAGGCCAGTGTGGTGGCCGATACCTTGACTCACCGAGCGGAGAGTTTGGGGAGTTTAGCGTATCTTCCAGCAGCAGAAAGACCCTTTGCATTGGATGTTTAGGCCTTAGCTAGCCAGCTTGTCATATTGGATATTTTGGAGCCGAGTCGAGTATTGGCTTGTGTGGTCTCTAGGTCTTCTCTTTATGATCGTATCAGAGAGCATCAATATGATGACCCCCATCTGCTTGTCCTCCGGGACAGGGTTCGGTGAGGTGATGCTAGAGATGTGACTATTAGTGATGATGGAGTGTTGAGTATGCAGGGTCGGATATGTGTGCCCAATGTGGATGGGCTTCGGGAGTTAATTCTTGAGGAGGCCCACATCTTACGATATTCCATTCATCCGGGTGCCACAAAGATGTACCAGGATTTGAGACAACACTACTGATGGAGGAGGATGAAGAAGGATATAGTTGGGTTTATGGCTCGGTGTTTCTATTGTCAGCACGTTAAGTATGAGCATCAGAGACCGGGTGTCTTGCTTCAGAGGTTAGAGATCCCATAGTGGAAGTGGGAGAGGATCACCATGGATTTCGTAGTTGGGCTCCCACAGACTTCGAGGAAGTTTGATCCTATTTGGGTGATTGTGGATTGGCTGACCAAGTTCGCGCACTTCATTCCCGTTGGTACTACTAATTCCTCAGAGCGGTTGGTTGAGATTTACATCCGAGAGATTGTTCGCCTTCATAGTATCCTAATTTCTATCATTTTAGATAGAGGCACACAGTTTGCATCGCAGTTTTGGAGGGTCGTGCAGCGAGAGTTGGGTACTCAGATTGAGTTGAGCACAACCTTTCACCCTCAGACGGACGGACAGTCCGAGCATACGATCCAGATATTAGAGGACATGTTACGCGCTTTTGTCATTGATTTTGGGGTTTCATGGGACCAGTTTCTGCCGCTCGCGGAGTTTGCATATAACAATAGTTATCAGTTAAGCATTCAGATGGCTTCGTATGAGGCTTTATATACGAGGCAGTGTAGATCTCCGGTGGGATGGTTTGAGCCGGTTGAGGCTAGGATCTTGGGTAAAGAGTTGATCCAGGATGCATTAGACAAGGTGAAATTGATTCAGGAGAAGCTTCGCGCGGCGCAGTCTAGGCAGAAGAGCTATGCTGACAGGAAAGTCTGTGATGTGTCTTTCATGGTCGGGGAGAAAGTTCTGCTGAAGGTATCACCCATGAAGGGTGTTATGAGGTTTGGGAAGAGGGGCAAATTGACCCTTCTGTTCATTAGGCCTTTTGAGGTACTTCGGTGGATCGGAGAGGTCGGTTACAAGCTTGCCTTGCCATCTAGACTCGTTCGAGGACGAACGCTTGTTTAAGAGGGGGAGGATGTAACGACCCGGCCGGTCGTTTCGAGAGTTATAGCACCGTTTCCCCCATTTCTGCTTCTTTTGTGCTTTACAGTTGTATTATGTCTTACCGGATTGGTTGGTTTAGGTCCGGAGTGGTTTTGGAGTGAATTGAGACACTTAGTCTCTTAATTGGAAGCTTAAGTTGGAAAAGATGACCGGATGTTGACTTGTGGGAAAATAACCTCGGATTTGAATTTTTATGGTTCCGTTAGCTCCGTTAAGTGATTTTGGACTTAGGAGCGTGTCCGGAATGTGATTTGGAGGTCCGTAGTAGAATTAGGCTTGAATTGGTGAGAGTTGGAATTTTGATATTGGGTCCGATTGGATTTCCGGAAGTTGGAATATGTTTGTGGTGTCGTTTTTGACTTGTGTGTAAAATTTGAGGTCAATCGGACATGGTTTGATAGGTTTCGGCATCGTTTGTGGAAATTGAAAGTTTAGAAGTCCTTTAGGCTTAAATCCGTGTGTAATTGTGTTTTTATGTTGTCTTGAGTGATTCGAAGGTTCGACTAATTTCGCATTGGGTTATATGACTTGTTGGCATGATTGGTTGAGGTCCCGGAGGCCTCGGGGTGATTTCGTGTGGTTAACGGCTTGATGGAAGTTGAGGAATTGCAGTTGAAGCTGCTACTACTGGTGTAACCGCGCATGCGGAGTGGAAACCGCAGGTGCGAGCCCGCATAAGCGAAGGAGGAGCCGAGTATGCGGCTAAGGAGGATCTGGGCAGAGGATGCAGGTGTGATGGAATCCCCGCACCTGCGATGGTCGCAGAAGCGGATTTAGGGGCGCAGGTGCGAGTTTGGACCGCAGGTGCGATGTAGTTCCCGGACTCGCGAAGAGCGTAGATGCAGTCACTTGATCGCAGGAGCGGAGGCAGTGTTTAGGGATTTTTTCGCAGAAGCGGTGCTTTGCCCGTAGATGCGGAAATGGAGCCGCAGATGCGAGAAGTCTGGGCAACCTATAAATAGAACACTTAGAGATTTTTCACCATTTTCATCATTTTTGAGCTCGGATTTTGGGGATTTTGAGAGCGATTTCGGAGTAACCATTGAAGTAAGTTCCTTGTGCCTATTTATCTTCGATAATGGTGTTTTTCCACTGATTTTACACCGAGTTGGTAAGTGTTTGAGGTGAGATTTAGGAGATTAGGGCTTGGGAATTGGATAGTGAATTTTGGGATTTTGGAGGGGCAATTGAGGTTGGATGTTTATAAATTTGGTATGGTTAGACTCGTGAGTGAATGGGCTTTCGGGTTTTGTGACTTTCTTCGGGTTTCGAGACGTGGTCCCGGGGGGCCGGGTTGAGCCGATTTCGGATTTTAGACTATATTTTAGTAGTTTTCTTGTGGAATTGATCCCTTTAGCCAATATTGATTATCTCGTATTGTTTTGTTGCTAGATTTGGGGCATTTGGAGGCCGATTCGAGAGGCAAAGGTATTTCGGAGAAAGATTTCTGCGCGGTTGAGGTAAGTAACAGTCTTAAATATGGTTTTGAGGGTATGAAGCCCCGAGAATTGGTATGATGTGAATATTTGGAGGTGACGCACATGCTAGGTGACGAGCGTGCGAGCATGCACCATGAGGGATTGTGACTTGGTCCGTCCTGTGAGACTGTAAAGTTGAATAGCCATTGTTATTACTTACTTTTCCATGTCTTTGAGCAATTGACTGCCTTTGAATTGACTGCTAATTGTTGTCTTATACTCAGTCACAGTCTTACTTGTGTGTTATATCTCCGTTCCCTCTCATTTCTTGTTGATACTTGTTGTATTCTCTGTTGGGCTAATTATTATGATATTCTGTGAGCCCGAGGGGCTGGAGAGGTTAGTGACTGAGATAGGGCTTGAGTGTCAAGCTGCGAGCTATGAGGTATATGGATTGAGTTGCACGCCGCAACAAGCCTTTGGGATATATATATATATATATATATATATATATATTACTGGATCGGGTTGGACGCCGCAACAATATTAGATCGGGTTGCATGTCGCAAAAATATTGGATCGGGTTGCACGCCGCAAAAATATTGGATCGGGTTGCATGCCGCAACAATATTGGGTCGGGTTGTGCGCATCAACAATATAGCGCTTGGGCTAAAGAAGCCCCTCCGGAGTCTGTACACCCCGAGTGAGCGCAGGTACATATTGAGAGTGTGTATTGAGGTCTGAGAGTTGAGAGTATGAGCTGTTGAGATGAGTTGAGTGACTGCTGCCTTAAGAGGCCGTACTTGCTTTTATTTATTGTTGCACTTAGTTGTTATCTGTTGTTGTTGTGAAATTTCTGGAAGATTCATATCTATTTTACTTGAGCTCGAATTGATTTGACTTACACCACTGGATTTGAAAGCATGTTCACTCTTTAATGAAAACTTTTTAAATGATCTGTATTTTTATTAGTTCGTCACTGCTTCTCAGTTCCTTATTTAATTTTGTTACTTGCTGAGTTGGTTGTACTCATGCTACACCCTGCACTTCATGTGCAGATCCAGGTATGTACGGTTCTGGCGGTCGCTGAGTTCGTGCGCAGGCTGATTATCGGAGACTTACGAGGTAGCTGTCGGCGCCTGCAGTCCTTGTTTCTCCTTTCTTATTATCTTTTCTCTATTGTATTGGCATTTGGCACAGACTGTAGTAGACTCTGTTTTCTAGATTGGTTGTTAGATGCTCATGACTTAGTGATACCCCGATGTCGGGCTATCATTCTGCACTTGTGTTTTGGGTTTTTACCCCGTTATTATGTAAACATTCAGTTAGTTTAATTTCTTTAGCTCTTTTCTGTTATATATTGAAAGCATATTGAGAATGTCGGCTTGCCTAGTTCTACGATAGGTGTCATCACGACTGGTTAGGTATTTTGGGTCGTGATAATGATTCTTGGAGGTGAGAGTATTAGTTATACATGCTTGTACCAATAAGGTTGTAGGAAGATTGTTGAGTTCAAATGGGTAAAGATTGGGTTGAAAATGGTAGAAATCTTAAAAGACTTTAATTGAGGATTTGAAAGGCAATCCGATGTCAGAATTCGATAATTTTTATATGGTTGAACTTGTATCGGAACGTGTATTCATATTTCGTGAGTTTTTCCGGGTTTCGAGGCGTGGGTCCCACTGTCGAGTTTTAAAATAAATTTTAATCCGAAAAATTTGTAATTTCATATGGAATTAGTTCCTACGATTCATGTTGAGTATGTTGAATTGTTTGTGATTAGATTTGAAGCTTTCGTACACGAATTCGCAAGGCAAAGGTTTATTGGAATCTTGAATTTGGTTGCAAAGTGAGGTAAGTGTCGTGGTTAACCTTGACTTGAAGGAATAGAAGCCTTGACTGATTTGTTATGTGAAATTCATGTGAACGGCGTATAGGCGAGGTAACGAGTGTCTATACGTCGTCAAATTAATTGTTTGCATAATTATTTGAAAATCATAAATTGTTTTAAATCATGAATTAATTATTATATTAATTATTTTGCTCATATTCCTTACTCGATATTATGCCTTGAATCCATGCTATAATTGTTACATGCTTATTTGATTTATGTGACTTAATTGCTACTTGACATTTAGCATACTAATTATTAAATTGCTTATTTCCTCCTTAATTTCCACAATTAATTGCTACTTGTCATCACTTATTTCTAAATAAATCATAATTATTGCATGCTTGTTGTCTTATAATTTCATATTAATTATTGCATTTATTGAAGTAATTTCTTTTATAAGAATTGGTAAATTGTATTATTTGAGGAGCAAGTTTGCACGCCACAACAGAATTGATTGAAATGAATATATTCGGGGAGCGGGTTGCACGCCGCAAGAGAATTGGTTTAAAATATATACTGGGATCGGGTTGCACGCCATAACGAAATTGAAGATGAATTTATTGTGAGATCGGGTTGCACGCCGTAACGGAATTGAATATGAATTTATTGTGGGATCGGGTTGCACGCCGCAACGGAAACTGATTGAAATAATATTTGGTTATGACTGCCGAGTTGGCTTCAACTATAGAAATGCGATACATGTTTTATTTCTATTATTCTTGTTATTATTATTGCGTACAAGTTAATGTAAGTGACTTGCCTTAGCCTCGTCACTACTTCGTCGAGGTTAGGCTCGACACTTACTAGGTACATGGGGTCAGTTGTACTCATACTACACTCTGCACTTCTTGTGCAGATACCGGAGTTGGTCCCAGCGACGTATAGTAGATTTGCTCGGATTCAGCTATTCGCATGAGACTTGAGGTATAGCTGCATCGCGTTCGCAATTCTGAAGTCCCCTTCCACTTTATCATAGTTGTGTATTTCTTTCAGACAACTTTATTTTCATTCAGACCTTTATTTGTATTATTCTAGTAGCTCGTGCACTTGTGACACCCGTTCTGGAATGGCATTTCGACATCGCTAATATTATGGATTAATCATTTATTTCAGAATTTATTTCCGCATTTGCTTCTTTGTTATTAATTAAATTGATTTTTTAAAAAATTGGCTAAAACTATTCTAACGTTGGCTTACCTAGCAAGTGAAATGTTAGGCGCTATCACGGTCCCGAAGATAAAGATTTTGGGTCGTGACTATGATGACCCAAAAAGTCATCTTTAAATTTAATAAGTAATTCTGCATTCTAAAGCCTCAAAAAGCACCATTTATCATTCCTCGACTTGCGTGCGCAGTCCGTAAAATTTTCCAGAAAGTTTTAATGTGAAAAATAAATTAAAATGGGAAATAGAGCTTCAAAACTCAAGTGAGTTGACTTTTGTCAACATTTTTAGCAAACGGACTCGGATCAGTGTTTTGACAGTTCTGGAAGCTCCGTATCGTGATTTAGGACTTGGTCATATGCCCGGAATTTAATTTGGAGGTTCCTAGCTCAAGTTATGACCATTTAACAGAACTAGCAATTTAAAGGGTAAAGATTTCCAAGTTTGACCACGGGGTTGATTTTTTGATATCGGAGCCGGAATCTGATTCTGGGAATTTGAACAGCTCTGTTATGTCATTTATGACTTGTGTGATAAATTTGAAGTCATTCTGGATTCATTTAATATGTTTTGGCACGAGATTTGCAAATTGAAAAGTTTAAAACTCAAAGTTTGAATCGGGGTGTGAATTATAATTTCGGCCTTGTTTGACGTGATACGAGACCCCGAGTAAGTCCGTATTATGTTATTGGACTTGTTGGTATATTAGTACGGGGTCTCGGGTACCCCGAGAGTGATACGGATCGAAATCGGAACAAGAATTGGACTTAAGCAAAATCTAAAATTTTGGGTTCTGGTGTAATCGCACCTGCGGGACTGAGCTGGCCTGGGGTCTTCGCAGGTGCGGCCTTCTTGCGCAGATGCGGATGTCGCAGGTGAGACAAGGGTGTCTGCAGATATGAAACTTCACCTAGCAGCCGGGCAGCACAAATGCGAGCTTTGTCTCCCAAATGCGAGTCCGCAAATGCGGAACTTTTATCCGCAGATGCGAAATGACTGGGCAGAGCCCATAAATTCGGAAGTCGCCATTTTTACTTATTTTTGAGTTTTAAGTCTCGGATTTGGGCGATTTCAAGGGGGATTTTCATGACTTTGAACTGGGTAAGTGTTCTTTATCATATAGTGATTGTAGTTCATAAATCTAAGCCTATATTCATCATTTATTTCGTATATAGATGGAAGAAATTGGAAGTTTTGTAAAACTTTCTAAAAACGAAATATTAAGATTTGAAGGTCCATTTGATATCGGAATTACACAAATTTTGTATGGTTGAACTCGTATCGGAACGGGTATTCGGATTTCGTGAGTTTTTTCGAGATTTAAGACGTGAGTCCCACTGCCGGATATCTTAATGAATTTCGGATTTTTATCCCGAAAATTTATAAATTCATATGGAATTAATTCCTATGATTCGTATTTAATATATCGAATTGTTTGTGAATAGATTTGAAGCTTTCAGAGGTAAATTTAAAAGGAAAAGATGTGGTTGAATAATTGATTGGAATTTGCAAAGCGAGGTAAGTGTCGGGATTAACTTTGACTTGAGGGAATAGAACCCTTAAATTATTTGTTATGTGAATTGCATGTGAACAACGTATAGGCGAGGTGACGAGTGTCTATACGTCGTCAAATTACTTGTTTGCATGCTTACGTGAAAAAAATCATAAATTATTTTAAATCATGAATTAATTATTATAATAATTATTTCTCTCCTATTCTATGTCAAACATTAATCCTTGAATTCCTGCATTAATTGTTACATGCTATTTGAATTATGTGTCTTAATTGTTATTTGACATTTAGCATATTAAATATTAAACTGCCTGTTTTCTCCCTGATTTTCATAATAATTTGCTATTTGTCATTGTTTGTTTTACAACTAAATCATAATTATAGTATGCTTGTTGTCTTATAGTTTTATATTAATTATTGCATTTATCGGAAAGATTTCTTCTATAAGAATTGGTAAATGAATATGTTGGAGGAGCGGGTTGCACGCCACAACAGAATTGATTGAAATGGATATATATATTGGAGGATCGGGTTGCACGTCGCAACATACTTATCAAAAAGTCAATATTGGAGGATCGGGTTGCACACCACAACAGACTAAGTAAAAAGTCAATATTGGAGGATCGGGTTGCACGCCGTAACAGACTTAGTAAAAAGTCAATATTGGAGGATCGGGTTGCACGCCGCAACAGATTTATTAAAAAGTCAATATTGGGGGATCAGATTGCACACCGCAACAGAATTATTGAAAACTCTATATATATACTTGATTGAAATAAATATATGACAGGCTTGATTAAAATGAATATATTGGAGGAGCGGGTTGCACGCCGCAACAGAATTGAATGTGAATATATTGTGAGAGCGGGTTGCACGCTGCAACAGAATTAATGGAAATGATAATTGGTTATGATTGCTGAGTTGGCTTCAATTATTATAAATGCATTACCTGATTTATTTCTATTATTTGTTGTTGTTATTAATATTGCGTACAGGTTAATGTAAGTGAACCGCTTTAGCCTCATCACTACTTTGTCGAGGTTAGGCTCAGCACTTACCAGTACATGGGATCGGTTGTATTGATACTACACTCTGCA
>AWOL01S0000639.1:0-67097 GCA_000715115.1 Nicotiana otophora
GGCTACATTACTTCGAGTTCGAAATCACTCACTCGACTACTAAGCCTACGGGCTACATTACTTCGAGTTCGAAATCATTCACTCGACTATTAAGCCTATGGGTTACATCACTTCGAGTTCGAAATCACTCACTCCACTACTAAGCTTACGGGCTACTTCTATTTCGAGTTCGAGCAAGCACTCACTCAATTACTACGCCCACGGGCTACATTACTTCGAGTTCAAAATCACTCACTCGACAAATAAGCCTACACGCTACATTATTTTGAGTTCGAAATCATTCACTCGACTAGTAAGCCTACGGGCTACATTACTTCGAGTTCAAAATCACTCACTCGACAAATAAGCCTACACGCTACATTATTTTGAGTTCGAAATCATTCACTCGACTATTAAGCCTACAGGCTACATTACTTCGAGTTCGAAATCATTCACTCAACTATTAAGCCTACGGGCTACATCACTTCGAGTTCGAAATCACTCACTCGACTACTAAGCCTACGGGCTACTTCTATTTTGAGTTCGAGCAAGCACTCACTCGACTACTACGCCCACGGGCTACATTACTTCGAGTTCGAAATCATGCACTCAACTATTAAGCCTACGGGCTACATCACTTCGAGTTCGAAATCACTCACTCGACTACTAAGCCTACGGGCTACTTCTATTTTGAGTTCGAGCAAGCACTCACTCGACTACTACGCCCACGGGCTACATTACTTCGAGTTCGAAATCATGCACTCAACTATTAAGCCTACGGGCTACATCACTTCGAGTTCGAAATCACTCACTCGACTACTAAGCCTACGGGCTACTTCTATTTTGAGTTCGAGCAAGCACTCACTCGACTACTACGCCCACGGGCTACATTACTTCGAGTTCGAAATCATGCACTCAACTATTAAGCCTACGGGCTACATCACTTCGAGTTCGAAATCACTCACTCGACTACTAAGCCTACGGGCTACTTCTATTTTGAGTTCGAGCAAGCACTCACTCGACTACTACGCCCACGGGCTACATTACTTCGAGTTCGAAATCATGCACTCAACTATTAAGCCTACGGGCTACATCACTTCGAGTTCGAAATCACTCACTCGACTACTAAGCCTACGGGCTACTTCTATTTTGAGTTCGAGCAAGCACTCACTCGACTACTACGCCCACGGGCTACATTACTTCGAGTTCGAAATCATGCACTCAACTATTAAGCCTACGGGCTACATCACTTCGAGTTCGAAATCACTCACTCGACTACTAAGCCTACGGGCTACTTCTATTTTGAGTTCGAGCAAGCACTCACTCGACTACTACGCCCACGGGCTACATTACTTCGAGTTCGAAATCATGCACTCAACTATTAAGCCTACGGGCTACATCACTTCGAGTTCGAAATCACTCACTCGACTACTAAGCCTACGGGCTACTTCTATTTTGAGTTCGAGCAAGCACTCACTCGACTACTACGCCCACGGGCTACATTACTTCGAGTTCGAAATCATGCACTCAACTATTAAGCCTACGGGCTACATCACTTCGAGTTCGAAATCACTCACTCGACTACTAAGCCTACGGGCTACTTCTATTTTGAGTTCGAGCAAGCACTCACTCGACTACTACGCCCACGGGCTACATTACTTCGAGTTCGAAATCATGCACTCAACTATTAAGCCTACGGGCTACATCACTTCGAGTTCGAAATCACTCACTCGACTACTAAGCCTACGGGCTACTTCTATTTTGAGTTCGAGCAAGCACTCACTCGACTACTACGCCCACGGGCTACATTACTTCGAGTTCGAAATCATGCACTCAACTATTAAGCCTACGGGCTACATCACTTCGAGTTCGAAATCACTCACTCGACTACTAAGCCTACGGGCTACTTCTATTTTGAGTTCGAGCAAGCACTCACTCGACTACTACGCCCACGGGCTACATTACTTCGAGTTCGAAATCATGCACTCAACTATTAAGCCTACGGGCTACATCACTTCGAGTTCGAAATCACTCACTCGACTACTAAGCCTACGGGCTACTTCTATTTTGAGTTCGAGCAAGCACTCACTCGACTACTACGCCCACGGGCTACATTACTTCGAGTTCGAAATCATGCACTCAACTATTAAGCCTACGGGCTACATCACTTCGAGTTCGAAATCACTCACTCGACTACTAAGCCTACGGGCTACTTCTATTTTGAGTTCGAGCAAGCACTCACTCGACTACTACGCCCACGGGCTACATTACTTCGAGTTCGAAATCATGCACTCAACTATTAAGCCTACGGGCTACATCACTTCGAGTTCGAAATCACTCACTCGACTACTAAGCCTACGGGCTACTTCTATTTTGAGTTCGAGCAAGCACTCACTCGACTACTATGCCCACGGGCTATATTACTTCGAGTTCCAAATCACTCACTCGACAATTAAGTCTACGAGCTACATTACTTCGAGTTCGAAATCATTCACTTGACAATTAAGCCTACGAGCTACATTACTTTGAATTCGAAATCATTCACTCGACAACTACGCCCACGGGATACATTACTTCGAGTTCGAAATCATTCACTCGACTACTACGCTCACGAACTACATTACTTCGAGTTCGAAATCACTCACTCGACAATTAAGCCTACGGGCTACATTACTTCGAGTTCGAAATCATTCACTCGACTATTAAGCCTACGGGCTACATTACTTCGAGTTCAAAATCATTCACTCGACTATTAAGCCTACGGGCTACATCACTTAGAGTTCAAAATCACTCACTCGACTACTAAGCCTATGGGCTACTTCTATTTCGAGTTCGAGCAAGCACTCACTCGACTAGTACGCCCACGGGCTACATTACTTCGAGTTCGAAATCACTCACTCGATAATTAAGCCTACGGGATACATTACTTCAAGTTCGAAATCATTCACTTTACTATTAATCCTACTGACTACATTACTTCAAGTTCGAAATCATTCACTCGACTACTACGCCCACGTGCTACATTACTTCGAGTTCGAAAGCACTCACTCGACCATTATGCCTACGGGCTACATTACTTCGAGTTCGAATCATTCACTCGACTACTAAGCCTATGAGCTACTTTTATTTCGAGTTTGAGCAAGAACTCACTCGACCATTACGCCGACAGGCTACATTATTTCGAGTTCGAATCATTCACTCGACTACTAAGCCTACGGGCTGCCTTTATTTCGAGTTCGAGCAAGGACTCACTCGACCATTACACCTACGGGCTATATTTCTTCAAGCGCGAATCACTGACTCGACTAATAAGCCTAAGGGTTATATCACTTCAAGTTTGAGTAAGCGCTCGCTCGGTTACAGAGGCTATGAAGTCCAAATTTGATTGAGTTGTTTAAATCCTTATGAAAATATTCATAAGGTGTGAATAAAGTTTTCATAAGACAGGAAACAAAACATAAGCAAGTTGGCAAAAAAGAGGGTATTTTTATATACAAAATTATTTACATGATTGATTACAACGTAAAAATTAAGGACTAAGCTTCCTGGTCATTATCGGGCTCCCCCCCATTCTCGGATCCGCTCTTACTCCCATCGTCATCATCATTATCATCATCATCGGAAACCAAGGCTTCAGCGTCGACTTCGAGTTCTTTGGCCCTTTTAATCTCTTCAGCGAGGTAGAAACCTCGAGCATGGATCTCCTCGAGGGTCTTCCCCCGGGATCGACACTTAGCAAGTTCAACGACCCAATGTGCTCGAGTATCGGCGGTCTCGGCTACCTCTCTTGCTTGAACCTTGGCAGCTTCAGCATCGGCCCGATAGACGGCCACGAGTGCATCTGTATCGGCCTTTGCCTTTTCGGCGTCAGATTCGGCCTTGGCAAGTACAGAGGCCAACCGAGCCTCGAGCTCCTCTATTCTTCTTGCTTGGACCGAGATTTTCTCCTTTATTTTTTGAAGTTGGATTTTGGCCGATGACAATTGGGTTCGAGCAGTTTCTTTCTCTACAGCAAAGCGGTCCATTCCTTCTTTCCACTTCAAAGACTCCGCTCTTATCACATCGACTTCTTCACAGAGCTTTCCGATCATCTCGATTTTCTGCTGTAGTTGTGAGACCGAAAGATTAGCCATCATTCCGGTAACAAGCCCATAGGCTTTTAAAAGCATTATTACCTACTCAGATAGATCGATCTGATCTTGGTGAGCCCTGGCCAACTCAGCTTGGAGGTCTTTTATTTCCTCTCCCCTTTGACCCAAAAGGAGCTTTAAGGAGTTCCTCTCATCCGTAACCCGTTGAAGCTCGACCTCGTATTGACGCAGCTTGATTTGGGACCGAAAACATGATTGTCGATGAACTTCCGCGGCCTGCAAAGAAAGAAGAAACGAAGTCAGAAAAGAAATGCAAACTTAAAGGTAACGCTATATGATTTAAGGCCTACCTGATTCAAAACCTGCTGCACTCCGTGAAAAAAATCTGATGCGTCACTTGTACCGGCAGTGTCTTCGACGTTGATGAACAGGTCACGAAAAGAATCCTCTCCATCATGAGGCATATCTAATTCGAGGTCTCCCAAAGCTTGGGCTTCCCGAATCGCCCCTGCGGAAAAAACGGGGAAGGTATGCGAGCCTTTGATTGCTACTGCCCCAAATGAGTCATCTGGGGCATTCTCTTCGGTCCGAAAAGATTCGAGAAGAGCCCCTTCATACATATCCCCCATCCGTTGGCTTCGATGAGAAACATCTTCGATCTCCAGCAACTCGGGGACTCCGCCCGAATCTCTATCCGATATATCCTCAGTTCGAGGCGGAGCCTTATGAACCACCATCGATACAGCTTCATGTGGAATATCGGTGGTCTTCTTTGTTCGGGCCGCCAGAGCAGACCCATCGTTCTCTTCTTCTTCTTCATCATCTCTCAGACGTAGAACTGATTTTACGGTTAAAGGAATGACATTCTTGTTCGGCTTATGAGCCGTCCTCTTCTTCGGTTTTTATCTTCGAGGACGGGGGATCTTTTCCTCTTATTATCTTTCACCGACTTTGGGACAGAGGCCGAAGCCTCTTCCTCGGCAGACGAGGGCCTCAAAACCGCATCCTTGCCCATACCTGCATACGAAATTTTTTACTGAAATATGTGAAAAACATCTTATTCGAATTACCAAAAGATACGAGAGAAGTGCTCACCGTGATTTTTGGCCTCCCATCGGCCCTTTGACAAGTCGTGCCATGAGCGCTCGGCATATGAGGAGGTCGAAACCAGATCTCGTACCCAGTTCTTGAGATCAGGCACTGCGTCGGGCATCCAGGGAACTGCTGCATCACAAAAGAGGAATATTGGTAAGAAAAGAAATGAAAGAACAACATAATAGGAGATAACAGTAGAACTACACTTACGCTTCATGTTTCACTCTTCGGGAAAAAGCATCTTTTCGGTTGGGATCAGGTCCGAAGTCCTCACTCGAATGAACCGACCCATCCAGCCTCGATCCTTATCCTCGTCTATACTCGAGAACAAAGCCTTGGTAGCTCGACGTTGGAGTTTTATTAACCCTCCCCGAAAAAGGCGAGGACGGTATAATTGGATAAGATGATCGAGGGTGAAAGGCATCCCCTCGATTTTATTCATAAAATATCGGATCAAAATAACGATCCGCCAAAAGGAAGGAAGTATTTGGCCTGAGGTTATTAAGTATTTACGACAAGAATCTATGATAACATGATCGAGGGGACCTAACGTGAAAGGGTAAGTATACACGCTTAAAAACCCTCTCACGTGAGTAGTAATATCCTCTTCGGGAGACGGCACTACCACCTCTTTGTTCTCCCAGTTACAATCCTTTTTTATCCGCTCGATATGCTCCCGGGTTATCGAACAAATATATCTCGGTACGGGCTCACATCGGCCAGGAACCAGCGAACCTTTATCGAGTTTGAAATCGGAGGTAAGAACACACGCCGCCAGAACGTACTCCTCAGGACGAGGATCCACCGGTGTTTTACCGGCGGTGGATTGGAAAGAAGAAGCTTTTTCTTTTTGGGGGACGATTTTAGATGTTTTCACCATGTTGGATTTAAAGAAGGTGACAAAGATTTGGTCATTTGGAAGAAGAATTTTGCAAAGATGAACCACAGATTTGCGAATAAACTCAGAGAATACGAAAAAGAACTTGGAAAATTTGGAAGATTGAAGATGTAAAAGTGATAAATGATAAAAGGAAGGGTTATTTATATGTTTAAAGCAATGGCGTTTCAGTATCAGCAGTGGCCGACCACCGTTTGACATGCATTAAATACCTTGAAAGATCAAATCGACGGGACAACTATCACGTGCGTCATGGTCGAGCCCAATGAAAACGTCAGCCTATAGTCCGATCGAGCCGTTGAAAAATCATATCGTTTCTCACCACATTCTTCCTGAGAAACAAGGGGACTATCTGTATACGGTCGAAATAGATTTCGGCCTTTCGTACGATTGATCGAGTTCGAAACGTAATCGATCGAAGTGAGATTTCGAGATGGGTTCTGAAGATGGTACAAACAAGCTTCGAGCCCGAGGGGCCGATCAATGTCGAGCTCGATATCATTATCAAGCTCGAATCCAAATCTAACTATGTTGCAAGGTAAAGTTATCGAGCTTATGATCCAGAGACCGACCAACATTGACTCTGAATCAATTCAAGGGTTCGAGTCAGACTCGAGCTCAAGCCAAGATCGAGAGCTCGAGTCAAGACCGAAAACTCGAATCAATATCGAGCTCATAGACAGGAGCTGTTGCAATCTCACTAGAGGAGAGAATCTTGGCAGGAATTGTGGAAAAACTGATTTATCATGGGTCTTCCACTGTGTATTTTTAATTATATCTAAAGTAAGATCCCCCTACTATAAAGGGGATGGTTATCATTTCCGTAGGCGAAAGTTTTGGCTAACATTGTAATTCAAGTACCATATTCTCCTATAGTGAAGAGTTGTTCTTTCAAGCTTCTTAGTTGGATTCCACTTGTTTAGTCTTAAAATTCATTTTCTTTACAATCTTGTCTATTTTGCATTCTATACAATTCATACTTGATATTTCTATTTATCCTTACGATTTGTATTAAGATACACCACATATCCTTAGAACTACGTACAAATTCAACTCTATCCGTTTTTCGAGTAAATAAGTATATACACCTATATTCGAACATACTTTCTTGAAGAAAAAAATGTGACAAAATATAATGAAATTTGTGTATATGACAAAGTATATTCACCTCAAAGACGTTAATTCCATTGGTTTATTCACTTTAATGCAAATCCGCCCACAATCTCTTTCAGGCCTTTGTCTGTCTCTCCTGTTAAGTTACTTCAGCACGGTTGGGTAATAAATACACGCTCCTCCGCTCGTTCGGGGCAATTACCCAAAATGTCACTTACTCCTAGACTCGTACATAAAAAGAGTGTGCTAGTGGGTTTTACAGATAATGGAAATTAACAAGACAAGTCTTTGCCCAAGAAAAAAGTTGCACATCTTTGGGAATTGGCTTTATCTCTACTTCTTCTGCCTCAAGCTGAACTTGATCTTTCTCACTTTTTAATGCTGTGATAAAAAAACCGTCTTGTTTCTTCTGTATCTCTATACTAATGGCCAACAACAATATTTATCATCACAATGCTAGAACTTCTTTTTCTTTGACTGAACCTGACGCTGAACCTGACGATATTTCTGTTTTTCTTCGTCATATTCTCAATCATTCATCTAATTTTATGACCCATGAAACGCAATATTCCTCATCGCTACCTCATCTTCTGCCTAAAAATCAGCATGGCGAGTTATCTTCCGTATTGAATTCGTCGGCTGGCGGCATTTTCTCGTCTTCTTATGGGGCTTATAATGTCCCAGCAAATGTTTCTTCTTCATCTGTTGGGACTATGGACAACGACCCAGATGAGTATGAATGTGAAAGTGAGGTATTTCTACCCATTTCCTACTTTTTTCATTAGTTTATCAATTTAAGTTCCGAATGCCCTGGCATACGTGATAACATTGATTCTTTATGCGACAGGGTGGTACGGAGGACTTAGGGGTGGAAGGTTCAGCACAACAACCACCACCTCGTAACACTAATTCCAAGAGAAGTAGAGCAGCTGAAGTGCACAATTTGTCTGAAAAGGTTTTTTTTTGGGGTTAAGTTCATCTAGTGTTATAGTTATTTGTGTTATTTTAACCCACAATTGCAAAAGTATAATAAATTCGTACCAAAAGTCTTAAAGATCGAATTACCCACTAAGCTTAAATCTTGAATATGACTCTGCTTACCACTGATGTTGTTGCTATATACTTGGCAGAGGAGGAGAAGCAGAATAAATGAGAAGATGAAAGCATTGCAAAATCTTATTCCAAATTCTAACAAGGTGAGGAATCGCATGTTTAGCAATTTTGAATTAGTTTTGAAACTAGAAAATTTGATTTATCAGCCTAGTTAAAGATTGATAGTGAGTCAATTATTTCTAATGGATTTTTGAACAGACTGACAAGGCGTCAATGCTTGATGAAGCTATTGAGTACCTCAAGCAGCTTCAGCTCCAAGTACAGGTCTGCTGCTTTTTATTTTAAATTTGCTGGTTCTAGCTTTTTCCCAGGGGATTTTATTTTAAATTTGCTTTATGTTTTGGTTATTTCTGTGTTTGATGACAGCTAACAACGTTAGATGGATTTGCTCTTTATTCCTGTGTTTGATGACCGTTCCTTTCCTAGTTTATGTATTCTGGTTCTAAAGTATTGAACTCTTACTGTTTGTGTTTGAGATAAAATTTCCTCCACCGGTGCACCATTTTTTTTTTTTTGTCGGAAACTGAAAATCTACACAAAATCTGCAGAACAAAATTCAAAAGTCTAAAATATCTCAACTAAACTTATCTAATAGAAATTTAAATTTAAAGAAAGTAGATTCCTCCTGCTACTAAATAACTTATTATTCTAGCAAATCAACAGTAACAGAAGCAATATTTAATAGTTTTGAAAATTCACTACTCTAATAGCTCAACCAGAAGTGCAGAACCTGATCAAATATCTATATTCACCTTTCATGTCATCTGAATAATGTTGGCTTTCTTTTTCTGTAATGATGAATAGGAGCTAGTGTTATACTATGTTATTCTTATCATTCAGTAGGTTGGGGACTTCTTTCTCCTATGGATAATCAGTTGTACGAACTGGGTAAGTGTGGAATGACATTGGCGTCATAAGTGACACATTGGCTTGAAATTGTTTATGTGGAATTTTTTGAATTAAAAAACTCATAATTTCCTGTTCCATACCTGGAAAGTTTGTTTTCACATTGGTAACTTATAATGGAAAGATTAGAGAGAAATGAAACTGGATACATCAATATTTGATTCAAGATGCTTTGGATTGTTATTAACGTGTTCTCTACCTCCTTTTGTCATCGAAAATTCTTTTGGCTAATCTATAACTCAGGATATCTATTGGTGCTAGATTTGGAAATTCTGTTATTAGCTAACACTAGTTTGTTTGATTAAGTTATGATTTGTAGCATGATAATGTGCTTCAAATTTCAGATGTTGACAATGAGAAATGGGTTAAGCATGTATCCTATGGGCATACCACGAGTGTTACAGCAAAATCAAGTCTCCCAGCTAAGTATGGATTTATGCGAGGGGAATGGATACACAAATGCTAAAGCGGCTGGGGCTCTCCACGTAAACCAAGACACTTCGTTAAATGCCATTTTTAGTCCATCTGAAAATCGTACAGAGACAAAGCTAACACCAGTGGCAACTATGTCAAATGTAAACCATTCAAACAATGCTTTTGAGTCAGAGTCGTCGATCAATGTTCACCTTGATCCCTTTCAGCTCTCAAGATCTACTTGTAAGGTTAGTTGAATGTGACCTAATGGAATACAGATTAAGGAATCAATATGTAACCATTTGACATTCACATTCTGTTTGTTGCATAGGGAATTTTGAGGGAGGATTGGTTACCTTTACATGAAATGAGCCAGCGACAGTCCAAAACTGTTTCAATTGGTAAGTAGTTTGCTTAACATCCTTACCTGTTTGACAGCTTTTGCCTTGCATTCTGTTCTATTTACCATCGTTTTTTCATTGTATAATAGGAGAAAATGTGGCACCCACAGTTCCCTTTGATGCATCTGACTTGAAGAGAAATACTCTAGAAACATGCTTTCTCCGATATCAATTTGGAGCTGTGGGTGAAACCAATATGGATTGCGACCAACTTCTTGCCCCACAATTGTATAGGTAATTAGTAACAGGCACAAGTACTTTTCCACAGATTTTTTGAAATAGAATTTGTATTACTAATTTTCGTAGTTCTATTGTCATCCACGTTGGAAGAAGTACATCTGTTGACACTATCAAAACCGAATGCAGCAACTTCTGAAATTTTGGTTGCATCATCCTACTGGAATTTGTCGAAGAAATGACATGTATCTTGCTGCTTAGGATAATGTTTAATGTAGCTAATTTATGGGTTCAAACGTTATTTTGTGGAGCGAATCATGTCTGCATTGCTTGTACTGTTGTTTAGTGTAAAATTTGGCATATAAATGTAAAGACGAGACTATATTCTCTCTTGTTAAGACGAGTACTACTCGGCATATACTTCTTTAATACTCAGATTTGTCCGATTAATCTAAAGCTGATTTGATACGCTTCATACACGAAGTTTAGTTAATGCATGAACTGAAAACAGCTAATCAAGAGAAACAAGAAGAATCACTGCAGTTTTATATATATACACATAAGATCAAAGGTTTTCTTTTCTTGTTGAGGAACGAGGCATGTAAGAAATACCTTTTTTTCACCTTATAAGAAATATCTTCTCAAAGAATTTGACAGATTAGTTTATTCATAAGTTCTTGTTTGGTTCAAATATTCTCATGTAATAACGTATTGACGTCGATAAAAAAAAAGTTTTAAGAACTAGAAGTCAACTGATTCAAACTTAGAACATTCTTTTCCTGTAGATTGCAGAAAAGTGGCTCACATCTCATTCTATAGGGAACGGATTGCAATGTTGGAATTGGAACGAAACTGTGGTTGATTGACTTATTAGCAGTAATAACTACAAGGTAGCAAAGGATTTAAGTTAAATGCTTGATACTATATATAATTGTTACACTATTAGCATATTTTACCTGATTATAACAAGTTATTTACTTTATTCTCAAGATTATCGAAGTATATTTATTAATAAGTATTTAATGCATCGAAGTTAAACTCGTTTAATCTACTCATCTTTAGTGAAATGTGCGGATATTCTCATTTTCTTGTCATTCCACTGCAATATGATTCATTACCTTGCGTTTTGGGTGTTGTTGACAAGATAATGAGGCCCTGATTAGTTTTTTGAGAAGTTTTTTCTAGAAAAAAGTTGGTTGAAAAACAACAACAAAAAAAGGTAAGTAAATGAATAATTTGATTTTTAGAAGTTATGTTTTGTTCCTAAAAGGGATTTTCAGAAAATGTCTAAAGACAATTTAATTCAAGTTTCTTTAATAGATTATTTGTGGACGGATAAACCCTTGTTGGCTCAATGTTGACACTAACCAAAGAACAGACAAGAGAAGAAAAGAAAGGCAAAAAAGTAGTGGTGTTGATCGACATATCCTAAGTTTGCAATTGGAAGAATAATACCCACTAGTCCTATATTTTATTTATGACAAATGGAAAAAATAGAAGGACAGTTACTGGTCTACATTCTTCAAAGAAAGTAACTTCCCTTTTTGAAAAATAAATTCCAACATCGCAACAAGACGCAAAAGAAAACAATGAAAATTGAAAACTCATCTATTACGTGAGAGATTCTCGCCACTAAACTATAAGAAGGCTTGATAATATAAATTTCTCTCTTTTACTTTCCTTTCCAAATATTTGCTAGCTCTTCCCACCCCAAAAAATTAAAGAAATCTATATTTTTAGTCATTCCCAAAAATAATAGCAGATAAAATATATTTTATTTATATATATATATATAATATTTTTTAACTAATGAATGTAATTAGTTTCGATTAATTTTGTGTTTTGCCCAAAATAATAAAATAAACTAGTTTTGTGGACTTCTCAGTCCCAAGTCTTTGACAAAAAGCAAGAAAAAAGACTTGCTACTTTCCCAGTCCAAGTAACCCAACCCAAGAAATGGGCGTTTTTTAAATATATTCTCTTAACGTGAAAGACAGGCAAAAAGCAAGAACAACCCGATCAATCTTTGGCGCTCTCCTCTTTATATATTCTTCTTTTTTCGCAATTTAGTTTGTAACGGTCTCAACAAATCCTCTCGGTTCCTCTACCCTTCTCTCTATAAAACCTCCTTGCAGTTTCTGTTTGCGAATTAACCCAATTTCAACTGCGCTAACCCTAGGATTTGTGTGGAGATTGAGGACAGTTATGGCTGAAACTATAGCTAATGGCCGGCCTGATCAGTTTGCCAATAATATTGATGGACCGACCAATCCTATGGTCACTCCTATTTTAACAGATCTCTATCAGTTTACTATGGCATATGCTTACTGGAAAGCTGGAAAACACAATGAACGAGCCGTGTAATTATTCATTTTCTCTCTAATTCCTCTTCGTTTTCTCTCTATGTTTCGCTAAATTTATTTCTTTTATGTAATTATTTCTGGACGCTATTGTTATTGATCAACAATTTCTAACACTTTAGCCGTAGGGCAAAGCATTTTGTTTGCTGAGTTGGCGGATTACGCTGATTATTTAATTATTTGGTTAATATTTTCAGGTTCGATTTGTATTTTCGGAGGAATCCATTTGGTGGTGAATATACCATATTTGCTGGTTTAGAAGAGTGCATTAAGTTTATTGCTAATTTCAAATTTACTGAGGATGAGATAGCTTTTATCAGGTCATCATTGCCCCCGTCATGTGAGGTAAAGTTGTTATGGACAAGTAAATATGGAACCATAATGTGTGATTAAGTTAATTCGTTATGCTTGATATATATATTGATTGTCAGTGCTCGATCATAAGCATATTTAAATGGATTATGTAGGATGGCTTCTTTGAGTACCTTCGGGAACTTGACTGTTCAGATATTGAGATATATGCTGTTACTGAAGGATCAGTAGTCTTTCCCAAGGTACCGCTGATGAGGATTGAAGGACCAATTGCTGTGAGTTCCATTAACACTATCCTTTTATTCGTGCTTGTTGTTTGAAGCTTCTCAACAGGGATGTTTGTTGCATCTTCTTAGTTTTATGTTCATTTTTTATATGCTTGATAATTACTTATGTCTCAAAGGTGGTTCAACTACTGGAAACTCCATTTGTAAACCTCATAAACTATGCATCACTAGTTACAACTAATGCTGCAAGACACCGTTTCGTAGCTGGAAGGTCCAAGATACTGCTTGAATTTGGGCTTCGGAGAGCACAGGTTGTTTACCTTTCCTTGTGATATTGTTAAATAGGAAGGTCTATATGACTTACAAACTGTGAACAGACTTTTGAACCTTCGTGAGCAGGGTCCTGATGGTGGTATATCAGCATCAAAATATTGCTACATGGGTGGATTTGACGCGACAAGGTGATTCGTGTTTATTTCACTCTGTTTCCATGAAATATTGACATTATCTATTTATCTTATTAAATGAGATGTGGATTTCTAAATTCGTTATATTTTATTACTATAAAATTTAAAGACTCGTGAGCTAGTACCCGCAAAATATCTACTGCTATGATTCGTTTAATTTAGAATTTGAAGAACTCTTGGGTCCACTAACTTCTTTCTTTTGAAATGCAAATTCCTTTAGATTCAATTTCTTTCAACACGTAAAGAATATTCTGTAAGCTTCTTCCAAAAACGAACCAGGACGTATTAGAAAGGATCGCTGCAATTGTAAGTCACATGTTGTTGATTCTTATTCAAGAGCAAGATTGCAAGAGTGAGAAAAGAGTGGGATTTTGATAGCAACGGCATATGCAGGATTTTTCATAAGCGGTGTCTACATTTGAAGAATTAAACAAATGAATAAATCACTATAACAACATCATATTAAAAAAAAATATATGTAAACTTAACTTTGGAAGGAGCAGGCAGCAAGCAGCAAGCCGCTAGTTTAATGATAATACTTTCAAAATTTGGGTTTTAAGTTTGGTTGAATAATGCCGGACTGCTAAGTTATTTCTTGTCAATAGTGATAAAGAAATTGATTGCAGCTCAGTTGGTTTAGTTACTCCTTTTTAGGTTAGAAGTCGGCAGTTCAATCCCTGGTATGTTTAACCATAACAAGGCTCAAATTTTTTGAAACAAATGCTAACATAGTGAGATTCAAACCCTTGACTTCCCTGAGAAAATTGAGGCGCTTCATCACCGAGCCAACAAAGTTTGTTGACAAGTGGTGTCATTTTCTAATATTTATAACAATATATTTTTGCATATTACATACTTATATATGTATATTCAATAAAAACCTTTTGATGAAGCACCGCTTCGATCTATGTACCTTCACCCCTGCTTGATATGAGTGTTTTAACATCAATGAAGATTATTAAATTGCACATTTGCATGCCGGTACGAACGTCAGATAAACTTTTAACATTATTTCTTTTGCTTTTTTCCTATGATAGAACTAGAAAATCAATTGTTCAAGGACAAATTTGATCCTTAAGATGGATGCATCCACTTGATAAACAAATGTGGTGCATGTCTACATTTAAATGCTGCATATCAGCAACCTGACATTTACTTGATATGTTTGTCAATTGTCATTTTATTGATACGGAAATACAGCTTCTTCATTTCCTTTTGATGTTTTATTTCTTTTATCATAAACAATTCAGGAGGATCACTGTCTTTTTGTGTTTTGACAGCAATGTGGCAGCTGGAAAGCTGTTTGGAATCCCACTCCGTGGAACACATTCCCATGCCTTTGTTAGCTCATTTCTGGTAGGTGCAACCTTCTGAAAAACTTTGCCTGCCCTTGAAATAAGTGAGACCTGTACTGTCAAACTGCTCTGACAGTTTGTCTGGCCCTCTATATTCAAGATGATAATTACTTAAAGACCCGGTCTTTAATCAGAGCATAGCAAGAAACATGTCTTAAGCTAGTAAAGTGCTCCGTTCAATCCCCATTTTAGGCCTTTCAACAAATGTTAGTTAATTAGTTTGTCTTCAGTTACCAATCTATTTGTGTATTCTCGTATCCCTTGACTTCTGTGATTACCTGTTATTGCTTTCGTGTCGGCTTTCTGGTTGCAATACCTAGTGTATTGAGTTTTGTATTTTTGCGTCGGTTTCCTAATTGGTATGCTTGTTGTTGTTGCCCTTTCTTTTACCTATCCTAAGCCGGGGGTCTTCCGGAAACAACTTTTTTGCCTTCTTGAAGGTAGGGGTAAGGTTTGCGTACGCACTACCCTCCCCAGACCCCACTTGTGGGATTACACTGGGTTTGTTGTTGTTGTTGTTGCTTCAGTTACTTATCTATTATTATTACCATTTGTCATTATTACAGTCGTTTTGAAGGTATAGTTGCCACATCTATTCGCTTTCTGGCCAATTTTGATGAGGACATAATCATTTCATCTGTAACACATATCTGATGACAATATTGTGAATTAGATACTGTAAAGATGATTTTGGTTGTTAAACAAATTACTTAAACTCTCCAATAGAATTGTTCGCCGTTGGGAGTGGAACGCAAGTGTTCTTTTTCCTTCTTATAGCTCCATATGTATTGATAGAGTACATAAATGCTTGTATACTCAATTGGTTAACTGACAATGGTAGTTTCTTCTTCAAATGTCATCGAGTGGCATCAGTTGACTATGTTAGTCGATGCATAATTACACATAGCTCGATTACGAGCTCATTCAGTTTTGTGCATTGGAATTGCCGCATAGAGCTGATTATTGGTATGCATACGGTCAAATGATCTTCCATCTTGTCTTGTCAAAAACACAAAAACAACAATTTTTCCTCCCGACTTCAGTCAGAACCCTTAGTAGATGAGTGAGCTGTAATTTGTAAGCTCATCAAGTCATGTTTTCTTCGTGGATATTCATTTCAAGCTTTTTTTACTATCAATTGTTTTGTCGTGTTGCTTCTTTATGCCTAGAACTTTTTTTTGCACTGGGTTGTGCACTCAACATCGTCTACTTGCTTGAAGTCATCTGTTATCTAACTTAATCCTTATAATGCAGAGCCCAGATGAGATCATAGAGAAATCACTTCAACATCGTGATGGTTCTAGTGTTTGTGAAGATTTCGTTAGTCTGGCACAGACATGGCTTAATAAATTAAAGGTATTACCTCACTTAAATTCAGCTGTTTATCTAATTCTTTTGATATACCAGTTGGATCATCAAACTTTATTGAAGTTTTCCTTTTGGTCTTTTTAAATTCGATCAGTAAAAGTTTTTCATCTGGTCTATTCTTGGATTTTGACCATTTCGATTTGTTTCTTTATGATAAATCAAATTGGTTCTCTTATATTGTTATTACCTCTTTCATTCATCAAAAAGATAATTTGTTATTACCTCTTTCATTTAAAAATATCATTTAGGGTTGACTTCAATTTTCACCTTTCCATTTCAATACAATATCGATGCTCCTAATCTTCCCTGCAAAACTTGCTCAAAATTCAAACCATCAAGAGGGATGGAGTTTGATCCAATTCAATTGATGTCAGAGTGTGAATGCTTGTCAGTCTTCAATAAAGTAGGCCTAATATAGAAAACCTGATGGACCCTATGTTCCGTATGTACCATTTAATTGCCAAAAGGTAGTAAGACTTCTATATTCTTACATTTAATTCTGCTTAACCCCTAGGGATAGCTGAATTCATAGCCAGCTTAGTGGATATGTGCCTAATGCGTGATCCCTAGGGTTTGATTCCACTGAGACAAACTGTGTCCTTTCAGGTGATGTGTGCTCAGATGTAGCTAATAATGCCCCCATGGCCCTCCCTTCCACCCCAAAACGAATAGATAATGCTACTTAGAGGTTGCATACCATTACAAAATAAAATCTACTGTATATGTTTTTTATGGTTGATTATGATGAAGTAATTTCATTAATTGTGAGAGCCTTCTCTTAGTACTCTGACTTTGATGCTGGAAGATAAAACTATCACGAATCTCATGTAGGCCTTCCTTAATTCTTATACAAATTTTAAAAATCTTTCTAGCATCATTAGAGTATTTCCGTTTTTTGATATATCAAAGCAATTGGTACACTATCAGTACAGGGCTTTACGCTGGAAACTGCTTCTCTTCCATTTTGAGCATGGATATCATTGATGTGATGACTCTTTGATCTTTTCAGTGGTCACACTTATTAGGTGGAATTTTCAGTGAGACAAACCAAAGTGAGTTAGCAGCTTTCACCTCATATGCACTCGCATTTCCTGGAAGCTTTTTGGCACTTGTAGACACTTATGATGTAAGTACAACTTGTCGACTTATGCAATTCCTTGTGCTGCTCCTCTGCTTCTGACACATTTGGCCTTGCCATCTAGAACTATGCACATGTAGATGGTAGAGCGAAAAACCATAGCCAACAATTGCATTAATTTCAGTTAGTATCATAGACAGCAAAATATATCCTTAAAGAGAACACTACCTGTCTCATGATATTAAAATATCAGGCTAGATTTTTGTTATTTGGTTACAATGTTCTTCGACGGTGATCAAACTTTTTGGTTGATCTTGACCTTTGATGACGCTTTCATGTACTTTAACAGGTCATGAGAAGTGGTATTCCAAATTTTTGTGCAGTTGCCCTTGCACTTAATGATTTGGGGTAAGCTCTTTGCATGATGAATTCTATTTCGATTGTAAACAGGCCTTTCTTTACTGCATGTCTCTGCTTCTTGTGTGATGCTTAATTTGTTCGATGATGTAGTGTCATAATATTCTCATGGATTATAAAAGGATATGCCAACTGGAATTCCAAATTTTGCAATTTCGTTAATCTGATATATTTAAGCTTGTGATATTATACTTCCATGAAAGTGAGAATAACTAGCCTAGAAAGAAAACAGAAAATGTGTATTCCTTCAACCCTTCCCCCCCAAAAAAAAAGTTCTTATAAAGCAAAAAGCACAAACAGGCAACGTTGGCCTGGTCATTAAAGGTACTACGGCCTTTTGCCCATGAGTACTTAGGTTGAGAAACATGTGCCCTTCCTCTTCGTACTTTCAAGATGATATGTATTTATGTTAAGTGTATATATGTGGACCTGAAAGGGAGGGATAACCTAGTCGAAAGGACCCTCGACTTTCAACCATGAGGTTCGAGTTCAAGTTACCAAGAGAGCAAAGTAGGAATGGGCCATCATTGACTCCTGGGTAGAAGGGATTTCTAGGAGAGGGGAGGTATTGTCTATATTTAAAAGAAGGTTTCTCAGACCATCTTCGTGTGCTATTAATGAAAGCTATTTACTTATTTACAATTGGTAGTGCAGACCGTTCTATTTCATAATTTCTCCAGAACTTTACAGTCTTTTGAATCAGAGCTCGATATATCTCCCCTTGCTTCTGATCAATAGTTTTGTTTTTTGGGCAATGTATTTTTTTAAGCCTGAAATGTTACTTTGTCTAAACTTTTCTGTTTCTACCTTCCGTTGATAATTTTATAGTGTATTTGTTTGCTCTTTTGCTTCATGCCTTCTATATTTTGTTTTCAGGCTGTTTAGCATTTTTGTACTATTATGCAGGTATAAAGCTGTGGGTATTCGACTAGACTCTGGTGATCTTGCTTATCAGTCATGTGAAGCTAGGAAATTCTTTCGTGCTATTGAGAAAGAATTTGGATTGCCTGGTTTTGGAAAGACGAATATCACAGCTAGCAATGACCTTAATGAGGAAACTCTGGATGCACTAAATAAACAAGTAAGATCATGAGGATTGCTACTTGTGCTATGTTATTCTATTTTGTAATGGTCTAGTCTCTGAATGATTTGTAGTCTAGTTGACACCTTTATGCTTCACTTTGTTGTTAATTTGGTGCCATTATCTGGATTAAGGGTATACATACACTCGAAGTGCTCGTAAATGTATTTCTTCAATGCATATATTTTTATCAGCTGAGAATTAAGTATGAACAGGAAAATATCTCTAGCTTGAATGTATGAAGTTGGCTTAAATAGCCCCCTCATGATTTTGTGGACACAAACAATTCTTCTAGAAATAAATCAATAACCTCCTTACTGATAGATAAAAGCACATCGTCACTTACTCGTAGTTAATGGAATTGTTGAAACACCAAATCTGCCTACATTGGGTTATGGAGGCGTGAATACTCTACCTAACTTGATGTCTTTTCATCATAGAACCCTCAAATTAATTTGAGTTTATAGTTTTAATGTTGAGACAAGGTGGGTTGCTCTGATGGTAAGCACCCTCCACTTCCAACCAAGAGGTTGTGAGTTCGAGTCACCCCAAGAGCAAGGTGGGGAGTTCTTGGAGGGAAGGATGCCGAGGGTCATTTGGAAACAGCCTCTCTACCCCAGGGTAGGGGTAAGGTCTGCGTACACACTACCCTCCCCAGACCCCACTAGTGGGATTATACTGGGTGGTTGTTGTTGTTGTTGTAGTTTTAATGTTGGTTTTCATACCTGTTGACTTTCATTTTTATCATCAGGAAAGCTGTGTCAACTAATTTATTTTCTAAACAGGGTCATGAGGTTGATGCATTTGGTATTGGAACTCATTTGGTTACCTGCTATGCTCAAGCTGCTCTTGGTGTTGTTTTCAAGTTAGTTGAAATAAACAATCAGCCTAGAATCAAACTTTCTGAAGATGTATCAAAGGTCTGCTGAAGCTATGGGTATTCATTTGGCATTCAGATTCAGTGCAAAAGTTCATAATTTTTTTGTTTCTAGGTCTCTATTCCATGCAAAAAGCGGTGTTATAGATTGTATGGGAAGGAAGGATACGCCCTTGTAGACATAATGACTGGCGAAAATGAGCCACAGCCTAAGGTGATTTATGAGGCTTGCCTTATTGAGCCACTAGTAGCTCTTCCTGATGTCTTCCTTTATCAATATTTATTTAGAAATTAGATAAATTTTGTGGGTACAACAAACAGATAATGGGCAATTGTTTTCCGGCAATTTGACAGGTAGGTGAACGAATTTTGTGCCGCCACCCGTTTAGTGAATCTAAAAGGGCATATGTGGTGCCCCAGCGTGTTGAGGAGCTTTTAAAGTGCTTTTGGCCTGGAAATTCAGGTAGGAGTTGTTATCTCTCCAAATGTATTAACTTTTTAGTTTGAATTATTTATTTTCTGCAAAAGCTTGACCGTAAGTTGCTGTATATTCCAAATTATGTGTTGGAAGCCTATGTTGGCAACATTATTAAGTTCCGGCGAGATATGGAAAAAGTGACTACTTCTGCTTAGAACTGCTTGAACATACTTTTTACGACATTATCCTGTTTGATCACCTTAGTTTAAGCTTCAAAACAACCAAACCATTTACTTTTAAGGAGGCTTTAATGATTACCATAGGGAAACCTCTGCATCAGCTGCCCCTATAGTTCATACACAATGTTGACTAACTGATGTTGGCTTGTCATTTCTGAAGATAAAACAAGAGAAGATCTTCCTCCGTTGAAGGAGATCAGGGAAAGATGTATTGAACAACTGGATAAAATGCGACCAGATCACATGAGAAGGCTGAACCCAACACCATATAAGGTAAGAACCAAATGAGAAAAGCGGACTTCCACAGATTCTGCAGATTCAATGAATCTTTGACTGAAGAATTGTTTTTCATTTTGCTGGTTTTGATTGCATATTTGTTGAGCAGGTCAGTGTAAGTGCAAAGTTGTATGATTTCATCCATTTCCTCTGGCTCAATGAAGCACCTGTAGGCGAGTTGCAGTGACCATGAATGAATAGTTTGAGGACTTAAACTGGAACATCCGTTGGTTGAAAAGAGTCTAGGTTTTCCGCAATGTGTATCTTTTTCCTCATGTAGTCTAAAATTTTACATAATGAAACCAACCAAAGGAAAGTACTTTTGCTTCTTTTTGTTTCTGATGCTGTTACGAGTCAAATGTATAAGCTTTCTTGGAAATTTGTAAAAGTCAATAAAAGTGCAGTTGTTTTTCTTCCGCTTGCTTCTTTCTGCCAGTTCGTTGCCTCAATGAAATCCTTTCTCAAAGACGAGGGGATAAAACGGAATATGTAATCTATAAGAGAAGTGTGGCTAAATTCAGTGACTCCAAAAGGTTTCAATTGATTTTGTTAATGAAAAATAATAATGGAATTTCATTCCTCAGAAATTGCTCTGCTAGTTCCGATGCCAACTAGACATTTTTCTTATTATTTACACGAGACATGACAATAATGGTAGTATTAGACTTGCTAGAATGAGACAATCAAATCCTTAAGCTGCACCCACCCGTAGGCACATCTATCCCGGAACTTCTGTACGGTTGATGCTGCTGCTTCAACCGCGGGTCGTATCCTAGCAAGCTCCTTCTCTACTTGTATTCTCATGTTACTCTCTACCTGCCACTCAAAAGGCCATTTCGAGATTAGCAACTTATTCACCGGAGGGGAAAAAACAAAAAACGAAATACCATTTTGATGAATTCACATACTGGGCTAGAGACAACCTTATCTATGCAGCGAACAGTGTCTAAGACGTAGCAGAAATAAGCAAGCTGTCTGTAAAGATCTGCTTCCGTATACTGCCAGGGTGCATTGTACAAAAATTTTATCAGTAACCAGCTAAAACAATACTGCAGGTTAACTAAACAGAGGAAGCAAGCTATATATCAGAAAGTAAACCTGTCTTAGTAAATGCCCGTTACAACGGGGATAATTTGGACAAACAGTTCCCCTCTCAGAGTCCCCAATTACTCGCAGGTTCAGGCTACGAGTTGTGTAGTTGCAAGTTTCGTCATCGCACTGAAAAGAATAAAATGGTCTAATTAGACAATTGATGTCTAGCAAGCTCGTCAGAGCAATAGTTATAAAATATAAAAGCACATACCATCATCACTCCTTTATAGTATGTTGAGACAAAGCCTTCTACTTGCCTTTTAACCTGTCAATGATGGCATTACAACATCAGTCTACAACATAGATGTATCAATCGGCCTGTCACTAGTTATATAGCGTATATATATGTAAATCAACATAGAATTTCTTTTCTTTTTCAGTCAAAAGAACAAGCAAATAAAACAAAGCAAAAATATCCTTCAAGTGACATTTTTTCAATGCACTGATATAACTTAAAAAAGATGACTGATTGCCAAAAGAAGAGAGGAAATCACGGAAATGAAAGGTAGATAATGCAAGAAAATGAGACTGATACCAAGTAAGGAATCAAGGGAAAGTTAACATGACACCAAGAGAGAACCACAGAAGTAAACGTTTCGAATGAGAGAATCTAGAGATGAGATCGTCTTAGCACTTCATTGCCATCTATACTCATAGCGAGAAAGAAATCATATCAGTTGGGAAGAAAAATATAAGTCACCAAGGGACTTTTCCATGATTATATGTTTAAAACAATTTGGACAGTACGGAACAGTTGAAACTCAAGATAGTACCTGGTTTGCTATCAACGCCGGTGATATATTCCCCTCACTCTCCCCTGGGCATTTGGGACAGCTAAATCTTTCCCAGAACTTGCTGGGAGCCCCTCCTACTTGCAGGTCTGCTGGCTTTTGACTAATTGATGAACATATAGAACTAAATATAGGTGTGCATTCAAAAGAGCCGGAGCAGCTGGGGCATGTCAAGGTCAAAGGCTCACAACCCCGATATCTGCATTTAGGATTGTCCGAAGAAAATTATGTTTCTCTCTTGAATGTTCATATAGCACACAAGATAGCATTTTAAAATGTAAACTCAAAACTGAGTGAGACTAGGGGGGAGAGATAGAGATAGAGAGGTGAAGCAGGAAAAAAAGTGTGAAAGGAAACTGATACGATAAAGCAATAACTAGTATGAATTAAAGTAAACGAAAGGAAAACATCTTCAACCTGAACTAAAGATAAAAGGAAAAACTAAACTTGTTTTTTTCCTTTCAGTTAAAATGAAGCCTAAAATTCATTTTACTATAACTAGTGAAACACTTTAGATGATTGAGAAAAAATGCCGCTTACACCCCCCCAAAAGCATTTTGTGATGTATCTCTCAAAAAACAAATGCATGATCATGCATCGAGTTTATTAAATTGCTAGAACACTTCTCTGAAAGAAATTGATACCTCTCTTCATCATCTGCTGCATACAAAAGCAAGTTTGAGGGATCATCATTGACGGCTTCACTTGATTTATTTTGGAACTGATCAAGAAAGCCAAATCAGTAAGCTATTTGTCAGAACTATGCCATGTTGAAATAACATCAGTTTTGAAAAGTTGCCTACCCTGGATGAATCTAGTCCTAAGCAATCAGCCAGACGTGCCGGGCTAGTACCCTGAATTGATGCACATAGACGAGATATCACAGGATGTATCTGTGACATTGAAAATGGTTCACAGTTAGGTGGAGTGATGAAATATGCACAGCATAAGAAACCAACACTAACCCAGTAAAATTGTAGATCAATATAAGTAGACTGCAAAGACCTGTTGTGCAAGGTAATAATCAATGTCAACTATCCAGTTTCCATTGTCTCTTTTCAGTTCATCTGGATGTCTTGCCCGCTGAGCAATCCCCACAGAGGTACTTGAACCATTCCCCTGCAAATGTGTGAAAGAACTGCATTTTTAAGTCAACAGAAGCGAAAAGAATAAGCAGAATTTAATCATTGCCCCAATAATAGGAAATAGACCTGCTCACAGCAGATGACATATGGTACTGTATCACCAGCAGAGCAACCAGTGACATACCCACTTTTCTTCAACCTAAGTGCTACCTACAGGAGACGTAGAGGATGATAATGTTAAATCTTAGTTTGAAATTAAGCTAAATGGTGACAAATCAGAGAAAGGCAAAGATGAGATGATTAGTGTGATACAGCTCCTTAGTCTGAACATGAATTGATCAAAGAAGTTTTTGTACTTACTTCAACATGAGGTTGACTTTTAGCATCAGGATAGGCTTCAGGTGGTTTAGTTAACGATTTGGTGATCACGTATTTTTCCAGTTCAATTTGTCCATTCCTCATATCCTCTTGTACCTGCAGTAGAACAGAGAAATTCAAGGATAATCACAGTAGCTAAATTGTGTTGATTGCCTCTCCAGGTGCTAACAGTAGCAGTTGGATTTTCCCTCTACTAGAATGAAGAAGACTTGCTGTAGATAAAGATTCCAGGCAGCGCATCAAATTTTGGAACAATGCACTAGCAAGAAAATAGTTGAGATGCACAGAGGATGTATGGTAGAAAGCATTAGCCACTCAATGATTGAGGCAAGAAGGGGAGGGGGAACCTACTTTATAAAGGTGGAACTCCCTAAAGAGAAGCCACAAGCTCAGAGCCGTTCCTAGAAATAGTATCAATTCTAAAGTGTATAACCTATAATATAAACTAAACCGTGCTCACTATGAAAACTTGAGGAGCCATTCAGCTCCTGGTTTATGATTTTCCATATCATTGAGAATGTTACCTTCATAAGTGCATTATGTATTGATTCAACAACATCTTCACAGGACCTGCAACCATTAAAGACACGTAAACCACTCAGTACTGAGCAAATCACATATATGAGGATATGAATAGGAGAAAGAAATAAGTTCACAACAAAATGTACCCGCCGGACAGTATTTGGCTCAGGCAAAAATCTCCCAATTCCTTTGACAGCAAACTCCAGTCACGACGCACCATATCAAGACCTTTTTTCTCAATGACCTACACCAAAGAGTCAGTAACATGGAGTAGATGGGGAATTATTTGAAAGAAGTTCAAAAGGATTTCAACTTTAAGTAGCATGCAGTAGCTACCTCATAGGGTCTTCCGTCCTTAAACTGCACTTTTACAGCTGCATATTTCTTTTTCTTGAGAAGCAGCATTCTCTTGTACAGACCATCAAGATCAATCTCTAAGCACCTATATTTCTTGTTAACCTATAAAAGAGGAGGCACCTTAACGTGATGAATTCTAGTTGATGTAGAAGTTAATTAAACCTAGCAGATCAATTTCCAAGAATCTATCTTCTCAACATACAAGAGAGTATGCATTTTTGCATATCGTATCATTTCATGGTAGAGCACAAAATAATTAGAACAATGTTTAAGTTTACGCCATTCTGGCCAGTAAAATTATGTGCAGATTCCATTTCTGCTTTCAAGTTGGTTGGATGCCTTTTCTTGCGATGTTGATTTATGTGATATAATGAGTCTAACAACTGTGAATAAAAGCACAAAAGGCTTAATAGATCTCCCTATGAACACAAATATATAGACGAATTCATTGTTCTGGTGTCAGTATAACTACTACATTATATCCCTATGGTGAGACTGCAACTAGACAAGGTCTCCTTACAAATATATCAGTACGTACAATCTTAAATCCTTAGGTAATAAATATCTAATATAAGGCAATGAAAAATGTTAAAGAAAAGAAAGGTAAAAAAGTGCAAGTGCTATCATAGGATAGTGAGACAAGAAGTAGGCTTCCACAGTACATGAGGTAGAAAGTACAAGTTTCTTTATTTTTCTTTAAGTCACCCGACATACAAAATTAATCCCAAAAGAAAGAAAGTATGCAGCCAATACTAACCTCTTGAATAACTTTGGCTGCTATTGCTTTGGCTTTTCCAATGTCATCAAGTCCACTATAAATCATAATTGAATCTGTGTCACCATAGATAACCTGATTCATAGAAGAACAATGGGTTCAAGGACCAATTTTGACATGTAAGCAGGATAAGCAAATACAGCATATTGCACAAGAAGAAAACCTCCAGGTTTAGTGAAGTATGAACTAGGTCAACAGTACTCTGTAGAATTTCCCTTCCCTACAAAACAAAATAGAGATGTCAGACGTGCAGTCATAATCTGCTTAAATAAAACATACAACAGTTTAGGAAAAGTGAGCTTCCTACTTGTGAGGTTATAAGCTCAGCTAACGACTTCGCATAGAATCTGGAATTGGAGAATCCTAGGCATCCATACATACTGCAGTGAAATTTATCACCTCAGGAAAAATATCTCCAATAATATGATAATGATGCATCAAGTAGCACGAGTATATACAATAGTGCGTGTGTATATAACAAAAACAGGCTAAGACCTGTTTGCTGTAAGCTTCAGAGCTTGTTGCTGTATGTCAAACTGTTGGGCCTTGAGGCCAGATGCTGTTTTTAACCATGACTTGACCATTCTTCTCCTCTCGACCAAATTCTTAAGCAACTGCAAGATTCACCGCAAAAAGTCGTGAGTATGTATCACCTTCAAATTTTGTCTGGAGTTGTATAATTACTTCTATCTGCAAGTAACCATAGACTTAAAAGAAGTCTTGATTTAACCGAAGAAAGACCAGTTCAAAGTGCGATGGAATATTGAAACAGTATTTTGAATAAAACCAACAAAATTTCGCATACACAGTACACAGAGTACGTGTATGTCAAATTGTGCTTCAGAATAAAACTTAAGGCACCAGATAGCCCTTAACTTTTTTGGGGTCAATTATCCAAGGCATTCACTTAATGATTAAAGAAGATCAGGAGATGCAAAATCGTTTAGTTTAATTATTTCTCTGAAGCCAATTTGGAAAATTTGCTCTTTCTTCCAAATTCTACTCAGGGAGTTACGAAAACATGCAATAGACTGTGCTTACCTCTGGTAGAAGTCCCGTCCTTTTACTTGACGGTAAGCGAGGAACTGATCCGTCCAGAGACCTTTCAACTGTTGTGAAACAAATATTGTATTCCTGCAGAGGAAAAGAAATAAAGAGGAAATCAAAGTATAAAACTTGCAATATCAGATAAAAGGGTTTGTTCGAGCAATTGACATCACTTGGCAATAAATAAATAAATAATTGAACATTCCAACCAACCTAGTAGCTCACATTGTAGCAAAAGTTCAGGTAATGCTCCCCCTTTCAAGGGGGGGAGGGGGGAGAAGGAATGAGGGGTAAATATGAGTGAGGGAATGAGAAAAATGTATTAAAAATAACTAACCTGAATAATGGAAGGGTATAGACTGTTGAAGTCCAGTAGCAGAATGTACTTATCATATAAACCTCTTTTTGGCTCCAAAACTAATCCACCTGAATAGGAAGGCCCCTTTTTTGTTTTCCCATGTTGGACATCTGGAATCCCACTTTCAATATTCGGATCATCAGCATCAACAGGGACAGTTTCTTTTCCCTCATCACTGTGGTTCAACTTTCGTTTTGTAATTTTAGCTTCTCTTGCATGAGAGGAAAATTTGTCTGGCACTATGAACTTCTTGGCATGGAATGCATGCAACAAGAGGTACTCTACTCTTTGGGCCCTAGCACCCTGAAATAAAAAGATAACAATGATTATACCCCAATAGCATCCACAAAGTTGTCTCATAAACATGAAGTAGGTTTTTTAACAATTCACCTGTAGAGTTTTCCCCCAAAGATTACCACTGATATTGGTCAACTGACGAGTTAAGGGAAGTACACTTAAATGAAACATGAGTTCCATTGATAACCATGCATCAGTTTCTCCGCATTCAATCTGCACAGATCACAAATGCCCAAAAGGATATCAGTTCTGTGTCTGTATTAGAGAAAATTATTAGGTCAACAACTTCATTTCAGAAGGACGAGACAAGGCACAGGCTTAAAGATTAACTAGAAATGAATTAGAAAATCCAGAGTTGCAAAGCAACTGATCCATGACAATCTATTAGCAAAAAGCCAAAAAGATCATACTTCTAGTTTATTCAGGTATGTAAACTGCATAAAGGCGTGCTTATGTTATATTTCTTCTACAAGTGAACTTCATTATTATTTTGTTTCTAGCTGTTAAAATCCCATCAGCAGTAATTTTAGTTGGTTATGGAGTGGTACAATGGATTCTAAACTTCGTTCAGCAAGACAAAATGGCACAATGCAGCACGCCAATCTGTTATGCCATGGGTTAATACTTCTCTTATTGTTGACAGAAAATCCCATACTAAAACCTAAACAACAGATAACTCTCTCTATGCTAATAAAAATGAGAGCAATAGGATTCGAAAAGTTGATAAACCAGAATCAGAACCTACAAGTTCCACAAGTGAATCCGCAGCCTGAAACATTTGAGGCACATCGTGTGGAGAAATCTCCTTCCTATCCTTGTTCAGTTGAGTCTTTGCGAGTTGTGTCAATGAATAACTAACCTGAAATTGGATATAGTTAAACCAAAAGTTACGTGAGTCAAAAAGTTATAGGCAGTTATCCCAAATATAGCTTAACAAATCGGAATTCTACCTCTTTTAATAATTCACGAGAAGATAAATAGGTATCACATAAGAGACGCCCAGCAATACAAGACATGATCCCTGGACTTGCTCCTGAGCCAAAAATTGTATTGCCCTTGGTAAGTTTTGGCATGACAGAACGCTTAAGGCGGCCTATTTTTGACCACATACTGCTTGGGACTTTGCAGGCCTGCAGAAAATCAAATAATATATAGCAGCCAAGCAACAATAAGCAGGCAGCTATATCCTATATGTTTGATTCTCATAATCAAGAACTACTGAAAACCTTTAATTTCTTATTCCAAGAATACTGCAAATTCATAGCATCTAAAGCTAAGCATTAATCTGAAAATTTCAATACCTTTATTAAGATTCAAAATAGAAACAGAAGATTCTGCTGAATCATGTCTTCTATAATTTTTGAGAAATTACTACTATGAAAGGTGGAGCCAATTAAATATATACAAACCTGAACTCTGTGAAGAAGAACATCCAAGTCAAAGCCAGATATATTATGGCCAATAAGCACGTCACTGTCCAGTTTATGCAACTCGATCATCAACCGGTTCAATAATGCTCTTTCACTGGTATTCAAAGAGAGAAAGCAACACTTAAGTAACTCAAGGGAGAAACAGATAAAGGTATAGACAATAACATGATTACCCAATGAACTTGCCTGCTCTCGGAACTAATAACATTTGATCCAGCTTTTGCATTTCTCTCTGCTGCTTCCTTTGTAAATCCCATAGGAAATATGCCTCCCTCAAGCTTACGCACAACAGTAAAATGAGAAAGCATCCCTGGCTTTGTCCATTCAGATGTTAACATGGGGGCATCAATCTGCAAAATCAACATATGCTCTCTTTAGTGAAACTTCAAGGAAATTCTTGTCAAGCAGTTTCCACATCAAGCAAACTAAAAGTGTCTTTTTTCCTTGGCCTAGTACCCGCTCTAACATTCTTATTTTACTGATCACCGAGCAAGGATATTAATTTCAGAAGTGCAATTCAAAATTACCTCATGAATATGTTCATGTGTGTTGCGAGTTGATTATCTGGGTGTGAAAGAAGATAGCACACCCTAATACATCAGAATGCAACTCATGTGTGTGATTATGATACAAGTACAGTTTCACTCTGATCATCATATAAGTAAATGATGCAGGGCTCCCTATTTTACCATCATGTGCGTCATACAAGATTGACCAAGCCAAAAAATCCCCAGCAAACTGCAAAGATTTAACTACCCCTAGGAAAAAGACCCTATGTGAGCTGAAAGATACTCCGCAACCTAAATCTCGTTTCCCTCGACCTGTTTTACCATAATTACTTCACAACTCATATTCATGTAGAGACTAAATTTCCAGAAGTGATGCACTAGAGAAATTACAGATGGCAACTCAGGTATTAAACATGGTTGAGGTCCATTTACATTTTTAAATGCATGGCATGAGTTCAATACCATCAGAAGGTCCAATAATTCCTTTTACTATAAAAAAGAAGAAAAATTTGCCTTCTGAAATCCTAAAAGCAAATGTCTTTGATCAGACCGTGATTGGTAAAAGTTATTAGCCTCATGGACTTTACCTTCGCATTCTGACAGCAAATGACTGATGCAGAGACAATTTCATTTATGTTTTGCTTCTCGTTGATGATAGTTTTCAGATTTATTGATGTAACAACCACTGGAGGAATCTCAGCGACATTCTTAGAGGACGTGGAGACTTGAATGTCCTTTGGAGTATCTACAATGACCTCAAATTTACACCAGCTCACCTGTGCAGATCAAAAAGAAGTTCAGAAGTATAGACCAGGTGAACCACCTGAAGACAAATCAGGAGATTTAAAACTGCTTTGATGGCCTTACACGTTGAGGAATAGGACAACCAGAGAACTTCAAAATTGATAGCCATGAGGGTCCTTTTATTTTCCTCTTGATCAGGAACAGCTCCATCGCACTGCAAATAGTAAATGCTGGTTGGATCACATCACATAGACTCAAGAGATTCAAAGAAAGCAGAAGTGAACAAGGAAATATCCAAATATTGATGCACGCCCACAGAGAGAGGGGTGTGAGGTCTTTATGTATAACTGATGGATGCACAGCTGGAGCCACACCACACTCCATAGAGAAATTAAGGCAAAATGTAAAAAATAATATTGGTCTTAAACTCTTTCAATTAATACTTTCTACTAAAGAATGCAGCACCCAGTTGAATTGATAGAACAAGTAGTCACTTTTTGCAATTGAAGCTCTTCGTAAAGACAGATATCATACACGTTAGAAAACCGTGAATGCATAGCTTGTAAACTTGAAAGTCCTCCGAAACATACCTGGAATGAGTACCAAGCAAAGCACTAAATTTTTCTCCCTTGAGATCTGATGGAAGCGGTGGATCCTGGAAGGCATGTCATGACAAAATTCAAAACAGGTAACTCGAAGACATGACACCAAAATGTAACTTAACAGAGGAAATCTGGAGGATTGTTTGAATTGGAATTAGAGAATCCATAATGTTTTGGCTAGAGTAAGTTATTTAATATTCTAACTACTAAGTAAAACATACAGAAATGACAAATGTACCTTGAATGGATAGTTCATCTTAAGGACAAAATTCTCCCCACGAGGTACATCAGATCGTTCAAATGCATAATTTCTCTGCAAATGTAGCAGAGGAACGCAATGAATAACAAAAAGGAAGAGAGAGAAAAAAAAACAAGAATATTGCAAGTTGCAGTTACAATTTACAGAACAAATTTGCAAGTAATTACGCTTCAAACCTTCACTGGTGCCATGCTAAAACTTGAAATGTTATGTTCTAGTAGCTTATTTCTACATTCAGCCTTCAATCCTGATGCCATCTCCTGGAGGCAAGTATGAGAGGGGAAGGGTGAGTAAATGAGCAATATGTAGAAAACATACAAGTACATGAAAGGAGAAGGCATTTGAAGATATTACGTGCAACTGACTGCGGAAGTCAGAGGGAGAGATTCGAGACTCTTCTACATCTCTAGAGAGATTTGAGATTGTGTCAGTACAAAATACAGAACCATCTGGAATCGCATAAACACATCGTTGCATGTTCTTCACAACGATACAGCAGCTATGGTATGTACCTCCAGCTTTCACCTAAGCTCAAATAACAGATTTCATCTGTCAGCTATCAAAATATATGCTATACTGTTCAATTGTCACTTTCAGATTGATCATACAAACTTCCCAAGCCCCAATACTGAATAAAGTCCTCTAAGCAACAGTTGGCTGTATAGTGGTATAATCTTCAGGTAGAATCAAGCATATTTAAATCAGTATAAAGAAAGAGTAAATAAACAAAAGGTTTTGGAAGTACCTTCCCAAAGAGATAAAGATTGCCAGCATTTGCACCATACAGCTCCTCGTGGGCATCAAGTATGAAGAAAGGCAATGATCCATCAGAATCCAACTCAAAATCTGTTTTCTCTTCTGTGTCCACAAGTTTTGCCCCCGAATCATTGCAGTTTGAAACTCCACTACCCGCATTCCTTACAGCCTGCCATCCAGCCGTAGCACTCAAGCCTGAATCCTTTACCTCTTTAATTTTCGCATTGAGTGCAAACACCTTCTCTTCCACCAACGGCTCCGACTTCACTTCAGCACAATTTACTACAGTTTCATTAACCAAATCATCTGATTCTACCACTTTCTCCCGCTCCAATTCACCATCTAAAACCTCACTATCTCGAATATCTTTAGCTAAATCTGATATAGTCTCATCATTTTGAACAGTAACACTCTTAACTTCCTGCTTAACCATGAAATCGTCATTTTCTACTACAGGCTTCTCAATTTTGACATTCAAGGAGTTGGAATTAACAATTGAACTCCTCGAAGCCTGCAATGATTTAGAGTTAGAATTTACCCTTCGCCTTCGCTCTCTATCAGCCTCATCAGGAGCGAATTCAGCTATAACATCATCTACGATGCTATCACATGACAAATTCCTCGCCTTTTCGTCTCTCTTAAACACTGAAGAGGTAAACAAACTAGAAATTCTTTGCTTACCCATCAATGCCGCAGCAGCTGAAAGAGCTGCCGATGGCTTTTTAGTAATTTGCTGCTTCTTCTCCGATGCCTTCCTCTTATTCTTCGGCTTCTCATTCTCTCCGTCTGATCCATCGGAAGATAAAACGCCGGCAACTGACCAATCCTCTTCCTGGCCTTCATCTCCGTACCCTAAACCGTTATCATCAACGATAAATCCCCGAGCCGCTTCACGGCGCTTAGCAACTATGTCATTGTACTCGTCGTCCTCAACTACATCGTAAATCGGTTCTTCTATTTTGACCTGTAAACCGCCGTTTTCAGTGGACCGACGACCACCGCTTCTGAGAGCTTTGATCCGCTCGAGCGCCTCTGCTCTTTTACCACCGCTCGTTTTCCTGCTCGAGCGCCTTCCTTCGACTGCTGGCTGCTCCTCCGACATTTTTTTTTGTGTGTGTGTGCCCTGTAAGCTGAAATTGACTCGCTTTGAGATCTGAAAATGAGGTTGAAGATGATGATGACATAAATGGCGGGAACGTTTTGTTTTCGCGCCGAAATACAGAAAGCCCTATTGGGCCTTCCAGCTTCAAATTATTGGACCGGACTGTGAAGTCAGCCCAATTTGTAAACGAATATCTTTGGAGCAAGTGCACAGATAGTCACTCTTACGGATATTATTTAGATATTAGCCAGTACTTATTTTGTCCTGAAATTTTAAACGAAAAGTCTTAATTTCAGAATAATTCGGAACACTTTTGTCCCAAAAAATTAAAATTCAGGATGTACTAGCTAATTCTTAAATAGCAGTCTTTTAGTGTGACTACCTTATGTCATTTCCACAACATTTTCTCTTGTCAACCCCATTTAGGGTCTATTTGGAAAGTCATGTGTAATTACACATTGTAATTACACATCCTTGTAATTACACAGTATAGTAATTACAATGATATGTTTGTTTGCCAAAACGTAATTACAATGTAATTCTCAATGTCATGTTTGGTTGGACGAGTGTAATTACTTAGTTAAATAATTTTTTTAAAATTAACATATATATATATATATATATATATATATCAATAAGTATTATAATAAGTATCCTGAAAAAATGATTGGAATCTTCCAACTAAGCAATATTGTTACCAACTCATGTGAATATAAAAAAGTTAAATATGAGCTTAGGAAGTATTTTTTATAATAAATATTTATACTAATAATTACAACAAAACAACTACTAAAATACTGAGTTGTTCATCAGATGATGGTTCACGGAAGACGCCATGATTTTTCCTCGTGAAATGTATATTTTATAGTGTTTTGCTTATTTGCCATCACTTGTAAAATTCAACATATATTTCTTTTGAGATGAATTTAACAAATATGAAAGTTAATTTTAGCTAAATATGATTTATAGATTTAATAAAGTGAAATAAGATTAAGTCATATTCTACATAATAAATCATAGAACGTGACATAACTAAAAATGTTCAACATACATAAAAGAAATTAAAGCAAGCCCTTTTCTGTTTGTTTGCATGTGTATTCGAAAACTGTTTAAAATAGCTTCCTTAGAATAATATAGAAAAAGAAAACTTTTAAGAATATAAATATAAGAGGCAAATACTTGATGCAATAGTAAATATATATAAAAAAAATATAAAAAAACAAGTACATACCTGGTGCGAACGAAAGTTGCTGCTGCTAACGTTAGGAATGTGGAAGGAGTACTCAAAGAGGTACGAGTGGGAAAGAAATGAAAAGGATTTTTTTTATTAAAAGTATATTTGAAAAAAATAATTGAAAGGTTATCTTATAATTACAGACCTCTCTATAACAGCATCTTTATAGAACAACACTTTATTATAAAAGTCACGTTTTTTCGGAACCAATTTTTATATTATGTTATAATATATGGTCTCTATAACAGCACTTCGCTATAGCGTCCAAAAATATTCGGAACAAATGAAATTATTATAGAGAGGTTTGACTGTATATCATATAATTACACCGAATTCTTTACTCCCCTTGAAAATTAAAAAGTATAATTACATCCAAATTCCTACTCACTAAGTAATTACTTAGACAAACAAACAAGTCAAACTGTTTAATGACATTTAATTACACACAAATCCAATTCCGTTGTGATTTTCCATACATGCTCTTAGAAAAAAACAACAAATTTCAATTTTCCCGTCTTAACCTCTTCAACTCAATTTTTTGTTAAATTGCACTTTGATTTGATGATGATCTTCCACATCTTTTTATTTTTTATTGGCCAAATACATAAACAGCACGTTCAACTTGGCATTATTTTTCATTCTGACACTCTATCTCAACCTTATTTCATTTTGGCCCTCCAACTCTATTTCTTATGTTTCACTTTAACACAAAAGCTGAAACTAGTGCAAACAATATAGCGCGTGTGTATACACAAATCTGAGGTGTAATAAATATCCAATTAAATATTGCCACCTGTTTTTTTTTCTTCATCCATGTCAAACGGGTCAATGCTAAAATACCCGAACCCGACCGTATTTGGGTAAAATTAAAGTCGCTTCTTATTTTCTCTCTGTCACAAATCCCTACCCAACTAATAGTACCCTAAGCTCCTTCCCAAATTCATAATCGCACATGATGAACCCTTCGATTATCAGTGGTTTCTTCATCATTTGAAGACGAGAATCACATTTCATCAACTATTTCTTCATATTCATCAACTATTTCGTCATATTCATCGACATTCGATTGTTGTTGGCTTTTGACAGCTTTGTTATTTCTGAAAGTTGCAAACTTAAGTTGTGTATTTTGAAAGTTGGTTTTGTGTAAAGAATGAAACTTTGGCATCTGGCATCTGAAGTATTATGTTGTTTGGCAGCTGATTTGTACTTTATTTGAATTTTATTCAATTCTTGCAAGAGTTGCTTTTATTTGAGACTTTTTAACAATCTGAAGCTTTTTGTGTTTGTTATTATTTGAGGCATGTCAATCAGAAGCTTAAAAAGTTCATTCTTCTGCAATTTACTACGTAGCGGTCCTATGAAATAAACCCACAAAAAAAAATCATATTAAATAAACGAACAACAAAATTGTAAAAGTTTGAAGCTTTCTGGAAGGCCAAGTATGAAATCGGTATATGAAAGCTTTAATTTGAAACTTTGAAAATGACATTGGGACAACGGTGAATGGGGAAGAAAATAATGAAGATGAAATAATGGGGTGGGGAAGGAAGTTGAGGGATTAAATATGGGGCCAATAGTAATTAGAAAGAATTTTGCCAAAAAATAAAATCTGCCTCACGTGCCTACCACGTGAGGCAACTCACACTATGTGACTAGTTAGCTTTTGTGTTAAAGTAAACATAAGAAATAGGGTTGGAGGGCTAAAATGGAACAAGGTTGAGATCGAGTACCAAAATAAAAAATGGTACCAAGTAGCTAAACTTGAATGCGGTATATAACATAGCCACAAAACAATAGCACATGTTTTCAATTTCATTCTCAATTTACCGGTCTTAATTTATACAAACTTGCTTTAAATATGTGTTCAAATTTAGCTTAATTTACTACGGAACTAGGGGATATTAGGGTTTTTTTTTTAAGCAATTAAAAAGGTGTGTGATATATCAAAGTTGAAATGGCGAGTTTCAAATCTCAACCACTATACTAAAAGTCAAGCGAGAGAAAAGTTAAGAAAAGAAGAGTGGAGACCACTAGTACTTCGACAAATATAAGTGATGTATAAATAGCAAAATCAACTCTCTTCTTTTCGATGGAAAATATAATCAAAACTTTAGCAGTCCTTGCACTTATCAAATTACCGAGGTTATACGTCAGTGTTTCATTGATTGATAACAGCTAACATGTTAGTTATGATAGATTTCATTAAATGGCCCAACCAATAGAGAGTCAGTATTACTTGTATTTATATGATATGGATACATACATAATGATAAGTGTATGCGGTCGAATTCGGCCTTCATATAATGAATCGAAATCAAAACATAATGGATCAAAGTAAGGCTCCGTGATGGGTTCTGAAGATAGAACAAACAAGTTTCGAGCCCGAGGGACCGATCAACGTCGAGCTCGATATCGTTATCAAGCTCGAATCCGAATCGAACTATGATGCAAAGAAAAGTTATCGAACTTGTGATTCAGAGACCGACTCACATTGACCCCGAATCAATTCAGGGTTCGAGACAGAATCAAGCTCAAGTCGAGATCGAGAACTCGAGTCAAGACCGAAAACTCGAGTCAATATCGAGCTCATAGACAAGAGCTGTTACAATCCCATTAGAGGAGAGAATCTTGGCAGGAATTGTGGAAAAACTGATTTATCATTGGTCTCCCACTATGTATTTTTTAATTATATCTAAAGTAAGATCTCCCTACTATAAAAGGGATGATTATCATTTCTGTAAAGGCCAAGTTTCTTGCTTATATTATAATTTAAGCACCATATTCCCCTACAGTGAAGAATTGTTCTTTCAAGCTTCATAAATTGATTCAACTTATTTAGTCCTAGCGATCATCTTCCTTGCAACTTTGCCTACTTTGCATTCTAATTGATCCATGCTTGATTTTTCTGTTCATCTTTACGATTTGTATTAAGCTATACCATATATCCTTAGAACCACGTACAAATTCAACTCAATCCGTTTTTCGGGTAAACAGTTTGGCGCCCACCATGGGACTAAAGATAACAGTGGTTATTTGATACGAATCTACAAAAACACACCATTTTGCGCTTGTTTCCGAAAGCATTTCGGATTAGCAATAACTGACTACCAATCAAATGACCTTACATATCGACAACGAAGTCGGTCTTCAAGATGAGAATAACAAATTGACACCCAGTACCGGAAGACCATTTGTCAACACCGTTGAAGCTCGAATCGAAGTGCCGATAGATATCAATTCGCATGTGGCCATTGAGGCGAACCTACATCCTGAACCTGAGAATAGCATTCATGCTGGCACTCAGTCTGTAGTTCGAGACACCCATAACGTCGAGGAAAACGGCGTCAGCCTGCGCATGATTTTCGAAATGTTGCAAGCTCAACAGGCAGCAATAACTCAGTTGCAGAGCCAAACCCAACTACCAAGCAGACCGGAGCCCAGTCCACTTCGAGAAATCAGCCATAGAACGGAGCCAGCCATAGTAAGGTCAAATGAGCAAGAATCAGGGACTACTTCCGAAATTGCTAAAACGCTCAAGGAGATCATAAAGCGAGTCGAAGCCAACGATAAAAAAGTAGAAACGTATAACTCCAGGGTCGATCAGATCCCGGGAGCTCCACCAATGATAAAAGGGTTGGATTCCCAAAAATTCGTGCAAAAACCTTTCCCCTCGAGCGCAGCCCCAAAACCAATCCCCGAAAAAAATCGTATGCCCGATATTCCCAAATATAACGAAACGACCTACCCCAACGAACACGTCACTTCTTACACGTGTTCCATCAAGGGCAATGATCTAGAAGACGATGAAATCGAATATGTGTTGTTAAAAACATTCGGAGAGACCCTCTCGAAAGAGCAATGATTTGGTATCATAACCTACTACCGAATTCCATCGACTCGTTTGCCATGTTAGCGGATTCTTTTGTAAAAGCGCATGCCGGCGCCATAAAAGTTGCAACAAGGAAATCGGACTTTTTCAAGGTAAGACAAAAGAATAACGAGATGCTGAGGGAGATCGTATCTCGTTTTCAAATAGAAGGGATGGATCTGCCACCAGTCATAGACGATTGGGTTGTTCAGGCTTTCACTCAAGGTTTAAACGAACGAAGTTCAACGACTTCACGGTGGTTGAAGCATAACCTGATCGAATACCAAGCCATCACGTAGGCCAACGTGCACAATCGGTATCAATCAAAAATTAGGGTCGAAGATGATGAATTAGGGTCTGAACCCGCTGCTCGAATGGATATTAATCGAGAACAAGGTTCGATCGGTGATCGATACCGACCGTATAACGGGAACTGCAGAATCAGTGAATCGAGACATAACCCCAGGCAAAATAACAAAAGAAGTGATCAAGGTCAAAGGTCCTGGGGGATGATGAACAGAATCAGGTTCGACAGGCCTGCCCAATCTAAGGAAGTGCCTTGGTTATCAGAATATAACTTCAACATCGATACATCCGCCATCGTGTCAGCTATCGGATGCATCAAAGACACTAAATGGCCTCGACCCATGCAGACTGATCCTGCCCAGAGGAATCCTAATCAAATGTGTGAATATCATGGCACTCATGGCCACAGAACGGAAGATTGCAGACAGCTAAGAGAGGAAGTAGCCTGGTTATTCAACAAAGGGCACCTTCGAGAATTTTTGAGTGATAGGCGAAGAACTATTATAAAAACAGGGATTTCGGCAAGCAAAACGAACAAGAAGAACCACAGCACATCATTCACATGATCATCGGCGGCGATACCCTTCAGGGACCGATGCTTAAACGCACTAAGACATCGATTGTGAGGGATAAACGATCTCGAACTCAAGATTACACACCCATAGGAACTTTGTCCTTCAATGATGAAGATACAGAAGGAGTCATACAACCTCATAACAATGCACTGGTAATATTCGTACTTATGAATAAAACTAAAGTTAAGCGTGTGTTGATTGATCCAAGTAGCTCGGCCAACATCATCAGATTGAAGGTCGTAGAACAACTCGGCCTACAGGCCCAGATCGTACCCGCAACCTGGTTCTAAATGGATTCAATATGGCATGTGAAACCACCAAAGGCGAGATAATTCTATCGATAAACGTGGCCGGGACCATCCAGGAAAAAAAGTTCCACATGATCGAAGGCGACATGAGGTACAATGCCCTTTTTGGAAGGCCGTGGATCCACAAAATGAGAGTTGTACCGTCGACCCTACACCAGGTCCTTAAATTCCCAACATCGAGGGGAGTTAAAACAGTGTACGGAGAACAGCCGACCGTAAGAGAAATGTTTGTCGTCGAAGAAGCAAATCCAATATCCTCGCCTTCGCCAATAAAGGGTTCGGGCTCGAAAGGGGAACGAGATACCAAATAGCAATCACAGACATCGGCTTTAACCGGACCAGATAATCAGAAGATCGAAGATGATGATGATCAGAGGATCCCTCGATCCTTCATGGTTCCCGATGATTCCGACGCTACCAAATCAGCGATTGAGGAGTTGGAGCAAATCAACATGAGGCCCGAAAGGAAGGTATACCTGGGAACGGGGTTGACCCCCGAACTCAGGAAAAAACTTATTCAATTTCTTATCGATAACGTAGATTGTTTTGCCTGGTCCCATTTAGGCATAACAGGAATCTCACCGGATATAACGATGCATCGGCTAAGCTTGGATCCTAGGTTCAGACAGGTGAAGCAAAAGAGAAGACCCAGTCCGAGGTAAAAGACACATTCATAAAAGACGAGGTAACCAAACTCCTCAAGGTAGGGTCCATTCGGGAGGTGAAATATCCCGAATGGTTAGCCAATGTAGTTGTAGTGCCTAAAAAAGGGGACAAACCTAGAATATGACTTTTACTAATGACGGGTTATTAAGGATTGATGGCCAAATTTGTGTTCCGAATATGGATGGGTTGCGAGATTCGATACTTGAAAAGGCCCATAGTTTATTGTATTCCATTCATCTGGGTCCCGTGAAGATGTACCAGGACTTGAGGCAGTACTATTGGTGGTTGAGGATGAAAAAGGATATTGCTGAATATGTTGCTTGGTGTTTGAACTGCCAGGAGGTGAAGTACGAGCATCAAAGGCTGTGTGGTTTGCTTCAAAGGCTAGACATTTTGAAGTGGAAGTAGAGCATATCACTATGGATTTTGTAGTTGGACTTTCATGGACCTTGAGGATTTGATACTGTATGAGTCGCTATGGACAGACTGACCAAGCCAGCAAACTTCATTCCGGTCATGACTACCTATTCTTCAGAGTAGCTGGCTCAGATTTATATTAGGGAGATTGTTCATCTTCATGGTATGAATGTGTTTAGTATCTTGGATCGAGGCACATATTTTACATTGTATTGTTAGAGAGAAGTTCATCGTGAATTGGGCACACAGGTTCTGCTAAGAATGACATTTCATCCCCAGATGGACGGGTAGTCCGAGCGCAATATTCAAATTTTAGAGGACATGTTACGAGCCTGTGCCATTGATTTCGGATGATCATGGAATTATATTTTACAGTTAGCAGAGATCGCCTACAACAAAAACTATCAGTCGAGTATCAAGATGACTCATGATGAGGCCTTATATGGGAGACAGTTTTGTTTTCCAGTTGGTTTGTTAGAGCCCGAAGAGGCTAGGTTGTTGGGCACTGATTTTGTTCGTGATTCTTTGAAGTAGGTGAAATTGATCAAGGAGTGGTTTCGTACAACACAGCCTATGCATAAGAGTTATGTTGACAAAAGGCTCATGATTTGGCATATATGGTGAGTGAGAAGTTCCACCTAGTCTATCGGGATTTCACCCAATATTTTCATGTTTCCATGCTCTGAAAGTATTACGGAGATCTGTCTCATGTTTTGGAATTCAACATCGTGCAATTGGATGATGATTTGACTTATAATGTGGAGCCGACGACCATTTTGGACCGCCAGGTTCGAAAGATAAGGTTGAGGAATATAATATCAGTAATGGTTCATTGGAGAGGTCAGTTAGTTGAGGGGGCTACTTGGGAGACCGAGTAGGAGATGCAGAGCAGATATGCTTTTAGACTAGTTTAAGGATGAACGTTTGTTTAAGAGAGGGAGAATGTAACAACCCAACCGGTTGTTTTGTATATTTTAGCTCTGTTTCCCCTACTTGATGCCTTACATATGTGCATTTGTGATTATGCAACTTGCGGGGTCGATTGGTTTGGTTTTAGAGGAGTTCTCGGTTGATCTGGGACACAGTTTCAAGGTTGGATGCTTAAGTTCTGAGAGTTGACCGATGTTTGACTTTTGTGTAGACGATCCTGGAATGGTATTTTGATGGTTTCAATAGTTTCGTATGGATATTTTGGACTTAAGCGTATGTCCGTATTTTACTCTGGAGGTCCGTAGGTTGATTTGGTGTTTTTTGGCGAACATTAGAAAGTTGAAGGTTTGGAAGGTTCATAGGTTTGACCGGTAGTTGAATTTCGTTATATCGGGTTTGGATTGTGGTTATAGAAGTTGCACTAGGCCTGTTGTGTTATTTGGGACTTGTATGCAAAATTTGATGTCATTCCGAGTTATTTTGATGTGCTTCTACAAGGGTTTTGGAAGTTGGAAGTTCATTAGATACTTAGGCTTGAATTGAGGTGTGATTGATAGTTTTGATATTCTTTTATGTGATTTGAGGCCTCGATTAGGTCCGCATTATGTTTTGTGATTGGTTGGCGTGATTGGACGGGGTCCCGGTGGTCGTGGGTGTGTTTCTGATTGATTTCGGATCATTTTGAGTTATGTCGGCAATGCTGAAGTTTTGATGAGTATGATGCTTTTGCACCTCGGAAGTCTAGTCGCACATGCCACGCTCAGATGCGAGAGTGTACTAGAGGATTGTGTCTGCAGATGCATAAGGCTTGGCACAAAAGCGTGACCGCACCTACGATAGGAGACTATAGAAGCGGGTGCGCAGGTGAGTGGGCGAGACCGTAGAAGCAGGAGGTCGGGAGTTAAGTGAGGACCACAGACGTGGGCCTTTGACCGGAGAAGTGGACATGCAGATGCGACATATTATCCGCGGATGCAGAAATCACTGGGCAACTTATTATATTTTAAGGTTTAGCCATTTTTCATTATTTGGAGTTGGGGAGTTCGGTAAGAAGCGATTTTTGGGAGACATTTCACTTCAATTGAAGAGGTAAGTGAAGTTTGCTTAATTTTTATGTTAGATATTGATTACCCATGGATTATTACATCTAGTTTATATGAGGTGGAACTTGGGGACTTTCGACTATGGTTTTGGAGAGTGAAAATTGATGCTTTGTGAGTCAATTTGCGGTTGGATTTGGATGAAACACATATATTTGGACTCGTATAGGAATGAGTATTCGGAATTTGCGAGTTTTTTGGAGTTTTGGGATGCAGGACCAGGGTTGACTCTTTGGGTTAACTTTGCATAATTGAACCAAGATCTTTGTTTTATTGTTTGGGCTTATTCACTATGGCTTTTATTAATGCTATTGAGTTACTCTGAGGTCGATTCGCGTGGCAATGCTTTTTGTAGTATTGATCAATGTGGTTTTAGTTAAGTAACATATAACTTTGTTTGAGGTACTTATGCCTGTTGACTAGGATACTTGAGATGTTTTGGGGGTGACGCACGTGCTAGGTGACGGGTGTAGTATTCATGATCCGGTTAGAAGGCTAGTATAAGATTTGTTTGCTTTCATGCGTCGTTATATCTGTCTTTTCTCTACCTGTATGATCATTTGAGCTATGGTTCGTGTTAAAAATCACGTCTAGGCTATGCACTTATTTGTTTGAGACTTGTTAGGGTTGTTCTTGCTATCATCAGCCATCAACATGTTATATCGCAGTCTCTGTTTATTATTGGCTTAATACATCCATAATTCCTTAAAGTTGTCTAGACTTTTCACTTACACACTTTATTTTAAGTCTACTCCATTTAAACACTTTAAGTAGGTCTTTACTGTGATAATGGAATATCACAGTAAACAAATAAGTGAAGCTATTTGAACAACCATGTCAGCGCAGAAAGTGGTTGTTCCAAATGTTTGCTGTTTCTTGATTGGTTGAACATGGATTTATTCGATATTGTTTTTGCTGGTTTTGTCATTTTCAGATTAATTGAATATTAACACAATTTATACGGTCCTCTTGTACCCAAAAAATAAAATAAAAGACGAGAATGTGATAATTCGTGGTTTAGAAAGCAACACGGTTGGCCACCGGATTTACAACTAAATCGGCATTTGCAGTCTAATGTCTATTTGCTACGACATACATTATCCGAGCCTAAAAATTTATTTCAAATTTCGTTTTCAAAAGGTATTTTCAAGAAAATCTTTTCCAAGAACATCTTTAAAATTATTTTACTACATTACTATTTATTATTCTAATTATTTTGATATTTAATTTATTTCGCATATTGTTTTACTAATATATTTCTTTCTTCTTTGCCAGGTACACTATTCGAAGTTATACTTTGCAAAGACGACATTCAGAGCAGTATACAAAGAGGAACCCCCGTCATGTCCCTGTACTTCTCATTCCCAGATGTACTAAAACAGTACAAGTATAGTACAAATAATAGTTGGGATTTCATGTTGTTTATAAGATTAGCTGTGCATTTATTTTATGTTTATTTGTTTGTATTCAGTAACCACACTTGGTATATTATTTAGATAATAACCAATGCAATCAAACACCTAGGTTTAGGAGTGCCTTTCTAGTAGAACTCATTAATTAAAATTGGTGTATATGTGCAACTAATTAAGTGGTATTTTTGGCTCCATGACAACCTAACATTAGGCCCATTTCCTATCACATTATATGGTATATTCCATCGTATATATTTAGGCTTGTTGGTTTGTAAATAACTAACTTAGCTAATAACACAATTGTAGTAAAACATTAGTTACCTTAGTCTTATTTTCATTTGATGAATTGTAAATGGTTTGGTGTGGTCCGTTAAGACTTGTTCGCTCGATGATGGACAAATATTTCATTCATCATCCCTTAGTTAGTTTCTTTTACAATTAAAGCACTAATCGTGTTAATCTTGTCTTCCTCTTATATATTATTCAAAATAATTGACCTTAATCGTAAATCAATTTTTTCTTAGGTTTATTCCTTTAACTCAAATCTTTTATCCAAGTATTTTTCAACCATTAAAATATATTTTCTATGCTTTGATAACTAGAGATAATTCTTTGAACATACAAACACCATTCATTCATATTTATTACATTCACGTACTTTGCTAATTAATATTCTCATTATGTTATTATACCTGAGTCGATTAGTTTGTATATAATTCTTTTTCAGTCATCTCGCAATTAGTCATCTCTATTAAATCGTTGAAAGGGATAGCACATTTGGTCATGTTAGGTATTTTTTAGACCCACGTTAGAACTAATTCTCTACATTCGTTTCTCTCATGCTTTATTTATTTTTAACAAATTCTTCCACGTCTTAAATCAAACATTTGACCGTTGATATATATCCACTTTTGACGATCCTTTTTCTAACATATTTGGTTCGCCTTCGTGTACATACTACATTACATATTTAACTTCTAGTTTCATGTTTTGCTCTGAATATACACCATTGTTTTGAACCATTTCTCATTTGTTTGATCGAGTACAATTGGGAACCACACTTTGTGGATATCAGGGATGTCTATGCCCTTCCCCCTTGATATAACATGAACCCTTACCTAGAATCTCAATAGTTTCCGCAGATCATAGTCAAAGTGTACATTAAATATTAGGTGGATACTCTAAACTCCAAATAGACTTGTAGAGTACCATAAGTTGTATTGTGTTTTAACTCGTCTAAAGTAGGGTGCAACAATACTCACGTAGTCAATCAATTAAGTAACCCATATAAACCTGTAGAGTACACAACAAAACAAGGCATTGAGTAATCCATAATTTACCTCGAGCATGAATACTCACGGCACATTATATACCCTCGTCACCTCACGTATACATCACTCCCGCATGTAACAACAATATCAAGTATTAGAAAAACTTTCCTCAACAAAAGCTACACAAGACACTTACCTCATCCGGGCTAGTTCAAAACTCAAAAATCGCATTTACTTGAGAAATCAACTTTAAACGGCTTAAATCTAGCTAAACATCAACCAAAAAAGCCCACAAAAGCCATTGAAAACAATCCCAATCCATAAAGCCACAATCCCAATCTTTAAGCCTCGATCTTTGAAGAATTTTTCAAAGTCAACAAAAGTAAACCTCCGGCCCGCATGCCCGAAACCAGAACCAATACCTAAATCAAATGACCCATAACCTGTAGAGTCCAAATATGTTATTTGTTTCAAAAATCGGGGCCAAATTGCTACTCAAATCCCCAAAATACAAGCTCTTAATGTGTAGGCAAAACCCCCCCAAATTTTCTTTTAAAATTCAAAGTTTTAGGTGTAGAAATCCATAGGTAATCAATATATAAAGCCAAATCCAAGTGAAAATCACTTACTTCCAAGGTAGTAGTGAAATTGCTCTTCAAAACCTCATCCTCTCGAAATTTAGGGCTCATAATACGAGAAATAGGCTCAAAAACTCGAAATAAAATCTTTAATACACTACTCAACAATACCCTTCGCAAATGCGAGCCCCTTTCTGCATTAGCGAGGCACCAACCATGCAACTGACCAACACACCCTTCCCGATTGCGGCGTAGTCCATGCGATCGCGATAGCTAACGGTCTCTCCCTTCGCGAACGCGGCACTACCCTGCAAGCGGGAATAGTAACAAACCCAGCACTCAAAACACTCATCGCGAACGCGTAACTCTGACTGCGGACGCGAAGAACACTAGCACCTGCGAAAAAACAGCAACTCCAAACGCCCCCAAAATGGTCTAAAAACGAGGCCCTCGGACCGCATCTAATCATACCAACACGTCCAAATACATTAACCAAACTTATACAAAAGCTCGAATCATAATGAATAACATAAAAATAAAGAATCGAAGATGAAGATCAATCGCTGTACTTTCAGACCTTCAAATTTCGTCGAACACGTCTGAATCCTACCAAATCAAATCGGAATGAAATCAAACTTTGCACACAAGTTCCAAATGAAAAAAACGGACTTATTCTAATTCTAGAAATAATTATCCTAACTCGATAGCCTCAAAGTCAACTCATGGTTTAACTTATGAAATCTCTAAACCTTCAAATTGACAACGTTTTGCAAAAATAGCCAAATCATCCTAGGAACCTCCAATTCAAAATACGGACACACGCCTAAGTCCAAATCATCGTACAAACCTATTAGAATCATCAAAATACAAATTCGAGGTCATTTACTCAAAGGTAAAATCTAGGTCAACTCTTCCAAATTAAAGCGTCCAAATTGAGAATCATTGTATCAAAAACATCGTGAACCACTTGGAAAATCAAAACCAACCCCGCACTCAATTATTAATACATTATATAAAGCCACTCGCAGTCTCAAATCAAAGAACATGATCCTAGAACTCAAAACGACCGATCGAATCGTTATATTCTCCCCCACATAAACATACATTCATCCTGGAACGTGCCAAGAATCATTCTAATGTCATCCAATCACTGTATAAGCTCACAAAACACATACCCATGGGTGATACCATATCACCACAATCCATATAAGTCCATTAGCGTAATCCCAACTGAAGATCATTAGTCCATAAACCTTAATCCAAACTCCAACATTCAGAATTCCTTATAAGACTCAATGTTTGCATATATACAATGTATAAGTCTAAACAGGGTGCATCAAGCCATAACCACATCCCAAACATGCACTCATAGCAATATTTTCCGAGCACAATAGTTTCTCATTACCAACCTGTCACTGATAATATACCTCATATCCAATAAAACCTTGTACCAAACATTCAGAACACTACTGATAATAAAGGAAATGTGTAGCAAATCATAAGCACCCAACAAATACACAAGTCACAACTCATGCACTCATAGGAATAAAACCTTGTGACCAATGACATTCTTCTCACAGACATACCTTACCCAAATCCGATTGTTATAATTCAAGGTCTGAGAACCTTATCTCACTCAATACAAGTTGCTCGAATGACATGACACATCAAATGCCACCTAGAGCCACATATGACGCAATCTGCACCCAACATGCAACAACTCGAATATAACCAAAGATGGAAGGTGAACCAAATAAGAGAACTACCCAACAAGTTCAACAGGTACAACCCCAACGACACCATGCTATGAATCCATCCCACATGGGAGAAGTAAAACACATGAAATAACCACAAAGAATCACATCCTAACATAACCCCGCTGCGGCACATAGCTCGATCCAAATAAACCGATCAACATTGAATACCCGTTAAGCCATAATGCTCACAATCAACAATCACATCTGTATCAACAACAAACACGCGATGTACATGACAATAACCATGGAGAAATAGATAGCGCAATATACCACAAACAAGAAAACCATGACAAAGGCACAATAAACAATTCAACACCCTATAAGCCATCTCGCTCAAATCTTGCCAAAAGTCCTAAACAGAACCACATCGTGCATGTGAATAGTCAAATACTCTCACAACTCATTATAGCATAAGAGAGAACAAATGAACATACCATGGCATGAATAACATCCATTCCGCTCGATGATACACCATAGTAAATATTGCACAAGAATAAGCAAGCCTGATCCGATATAGAATACACATTCTCACTAGGCCTACTAATGAGCCCTCAAAATATTCCGATCATCCCAAATTGGTTAAATAACCTTCCAAAAGTCCATTGTGACCAATACATAACACATATAATCAGTTGTCCAATTTGTAACACACCTCACAGGCCGCAACTAACGAATAGTCTGCCTATGAGAATATCCAGTCTCTAAACCATAAGAATATAGGAAATTGCATATTAGATCTCTACCACTCCACATCACTCATACACAATCACCTCATGAGAAATACTAACATAAATCATTTGTGCCATGTTGTAAAACCCTTATCATCCGCAGTCAACAATCAGGCGATCACCGTAATACTAGTCAAGCATCCGCAAATCAGTTCACAATATGCCATTCGACAAGATACACTCTTCTCATGCAACACTAGATAGTCCTAGCATCCTCTAAACATCTGAAATCTTCCATGCTGTATATAACTCATGACCTTCTTTTGGTACTGAATTGCAACCTTGTCCATGCAAATCTTATTCCCACATGGCGCCCCGCAACTTTCATGCTAACATGTGAAGATACAAAAATATCATAATCATTTATGAATCACATGTAGGATAGACACTCCATTAACCAAGAACCTTCCATTTAACTCAGTCTAGGCGAACATCATGACACACGAGAAACTTCCATACCTGTAGAAGGCATCAACCTCAAGATGTGGTCGAACCCATCGTGAATCCTTTGAAGCTCATTATCACGTAGCCAAACCATTAGATTAGAATCCCTCCAAACCAAACAAGTTGCATAGATTGCTAAACTCAAAAGCACCTCAACCGAAATGCTCGCATCGAAAAGTCATTATGCAAATATGAAATGATTTCTCTCGTCACACTAATACTTCCATGTAGAATCAATAATGATATAGAAGTACTACAAGTCTTGACACCATCAAATGCAAATTTTGAGTCCTAGCCATACCCAAATCAGAAAATTCTTAAATACCATATTTGAATCTTGAGCCCATTAGAACCTTCTTTAAAGTCATTCACCTTGCTCTAATCTCCAATGCACATCCAATACGTACCAAACAACATGTGCTCCACCAGTACATAAATATCCAAAAGGACCAACCAAGCGATTTATTTTCTTGGTACACTACATCCACAACGTATATCAAATATGAATCACTCCAAGATTTCAATATACAATATACCCATAAAGTATAGTACATCATGCATCTAGAAATTTCCTTGCCGAGCCATTCTCGAAGTCATCCTCTTCAAGTTATGACTATTCCACAAGCGTCCCTTAGTCCCGAAACGGATATAACACAAGATCGTGAGATCTGATTGTTGATAGGAGATGCCTCCACTTGGCTCGAAGCCATAAAACACATCATCTGGTATCCCGCAATACTCTTCCTCCGTAGATGCACCTATGTCGTAATGTTAATCAGCTGAATACTACATAAACTCATCTAGTACCGATCAAAATACTCTCCAATAATCTGACGGATGCGTATCCAGCATCATGATAGCTGTGCAAACTTCCTCAAATGACCCGATCTCTAATCGTAGTAGATGTCTTCAACTGAATAGAAGGGAAAACTCTTCATGGAAACCGCTAAAAAATCACACAACCTCACACCTCCTCGCAAGAGATAAGCCACATATTTAGCCTCTAATCGGCATCTCTTTATGACCTACCATGGAAATAACTACTGTGCAATCAATCATTCATCCCGAGTCCAGACTTGACGACCATATACAAGAATCAACTTCATCCACTAATAAATAGCTGAAAGATCTACCAACACATACGTATTTGAGTATGAACAACACATCGAGACGGTAGTAAAGCATCCATATCCCCTCACAACCCATCCACAAAATCACAAGTAGTTGGTGCACATTGATACTGAGTGCTTAACATCTCAAACAAACTAATAGGTAGAAAGCGAAGATACAGGCCTCAAGCTGAAACAAAGTCACACGATAAGGGAAAAAAGAAGAAAAGTTTCCAAGATCCCATGTATCCTCTCGAAGATAGGTATAGGCGTCATCATACCAATTCGTAGGACTCTACTAGATACATATTCATGACTCATATGACCTATGAACCTACACATATGATACCAACTTATCACGACCCAAAATTCCGCCAAGTCATGACATCACCTAACATGACTCGCCAGGTAAGCCACACATTGTAAGTTACAACTATAATGAGAAATCATCCATATTTATAAGAAAGATTACAGAAGAATTTAATATAACTATCCCGAGGACTGGTAGTAAAAGTCATAAGCCATTATGATTTAGATTTACAAAACTAATGAGAAGAATAAATAAAATATCTATTTAAGCATGCCCCAAAGATTCCTTTCTGCTGCCCAACATCAATCGCATGATCGATGCCACGGCCGTCCACGAGATCCTTACTTTTCTCGATGCCTATTTCGGGTATAATCAAATCCAAATGAACCCGGAAGACCAAGAAAAAACTTCATTTGTCACTAAGTATGGAACATATTGTTATAATGTGATGCCCTTCGGGCTAAAAAATATAGGAGCTACTTAGCAACGCCTAGTAAATAAAATGTTTGAGGAGCAAATAGGTAAATCAATGGAAGTGTATATTGATGACATGCTAGTTAAGTCCCTGCGCGCAGAGGACCATTTGACCCATTTGCAGGAGATGTTCGAGATTTTAAGGAAATACAACATGAAGTTCAACCCCGAGAAATATGCTTTCGGGGTCGGTTCTGGCAAGTTCCTTGGCTTCATGGTATCAAATCGAGGGATCGAGATTAACCACGATAAAATCAAGGCCATCGAAGACATCACCATCGTCGACTGTGTAAAAGTTGTGCAGAGGTTAACGGGACGGATTGCAGCCTTAAGCCGATTTATTTTGAGGTCATCAGATCGGAGTCACAAATTGTTTTCTCTACTCAAAAAGAAGAATGATTTCGCTTGGACCTCGGAATGCCAACATGCGTTAGAGGAATTAAAACGATATCTATCAAGCCCGCCACTGCTTCATACTCCAAAAACGGACGAAAAACTTTACTTGTACTTGGCAGTATCAAAAATTGCGGTAAGCGGTGTCCTAGTTCAATAAGATCAAGGTACGTAATTTTCCGTTTATTATATAATTCGAACCTTAGGAGAAGCAGAAACTAGATACCCACACCTAGAAAAATGGGCGCTTGCACTGATAAGCGCCTCTGGAAAGTTAAGACTGTACTTCCAATGTCACCCCATATGCGTATTAACAACTTACCCATTTCGTAATATTTTACACAAGCCCGAACTATCGGGCCGATTGGCCAAATGGGTCATCGAGCTCAGCGGGTACGATATCAAATATCAACCCCGTACGACCATCAAGTCTCAAATTTTAGCAGACTTCATGGCCGATTTCACGCCAGCCCTCGTACCCGAAGTTGAAAAAGAACTCTTGTTAATATCGGGTACATCATTGGGGGTTTGGACCCTCTTCACACACGGTGCTTCGAATGTGAAGGGGTCCGGGTTTGGCATCATGTTGAAACCCCTCACGGGTGGCATCATTAGGCAGTTTATCAAAACCGCTAGGTTAACTAATAATGAGGCTTAGTACGAGGCCATGATTACAGGTCTCGAGCTGGCAAAAAGCCTGGGAGTAGAAATGATTGAAGCTAAATGTGACTCTTTACTGGTAGTAAACCAAGTAAATAAAACCTTCGAGGTTCGAGAAGGCAAAATGCAGAGGTATTTGGACAAGTTACAAGTAACTTTGCACCATTTTAAGGGATGGACTTTACAGCACGTGCCTCGAGAACAAAACGGTGAGGCTGAAGCACTCGCAAATTTGGGATCATCGGTCGAGAAAGATGAGATCGATTCGGGGACTGTCGTTCAAATCTCGAGGTCCGTAATCGAGGAGGGGCACGCCGAGATAAACTGCACAAGCTTAACCTGGAATTGGAGAAATAAGTATATTGAATATTTGGGAAACGAAAAATTCCCATCGAACCCTAAAGAGTCAAGGGCCCTACGAACCAAAGCTGCTCGATTCACGTTGGCTGAAGATGGAACATTGTACAGAAGGACGCTCGATGGACCATTGGCAGTATGCTTGGGACTATGAGACATCGATTATGTTTTACGACAGGTCCATGAAGGCACTCGTGGGAACCACTCTGGTGCCGAATCACCGATTCACAAAATCATCAAAGCGGGATATTACTGGGATAGCATGGAAAGAGACACTAAGGTGTTTGTTCGAAGATGTGATAAATGTCAAAGGTTTGCACCGATGATCCATCAACCCGGGGAAAAACTTCATTCAGTCCTATCCCCATGGCCATTCATGAAATGTAGGATGGATATCATCGGCCCCAGGTAAAGCTAAATTTATTTGATTTATGACTGACTATTTCTCTAAATGAGTTTAAGCACAGGTGTTCGAGAAATTAAGAGAAAAATAGGTTATAGATTTCATCTGGGATCGCATCGTGTGTCGATTTGGGATACCCGCAGAAATAACATGCGATAATGGTAAGCAATTTATCGGCAGTAAAGTAACAAAATTTCTCGAAGATCATAAAATAAAAAGGGTATTATCGACACCATATCACCCCAGTGGGAACGGACAAGCCGAATCAACAAACAAGACTATCATCCAAAACTTGAAGAAAAGGTTGCACGAAGCCAAAGGGAAATGTAGAGAAATTCTGCCCGAAGTCCTATGGGCATATCGAACAACATCGAAGTCCAGTATAGGAGCAACTCTGTTTTCTTTAGTGTATGGCTCCTAAGCCTTAATTCCAATCGAAGTCGGAGAACCCAGCGCAAGGTTTCGACATGCATTTGCGGAATCAAACCATGAGGCAATGAACACTAGCCTCGAATTACTAGATGAAAAACGAGAAGCGGCACTCGTTCGAATGGCTGCACAAAAATAACGAATCGAAAGGTACTACAATAGAAGAACCAACCTCCTCCACTTCAGGATCGGGAACTTAGTCTTAAGGAAGGTCACCATCAATACTCGTGATCCTAATGAAGGAAAGCTCGGCCCAAATTGGGAAGGACCCTATCAGGTCCTCGATATAGTCGGAAAATGATCTTATAAACTCGGAATGATGGATGGCAAGCCATTATCGAACAACTAGAACATATCGCTCCTCAAACGATATTATTGTTAAGGTATGATTCTCTTTTCCCTTTCGCCCATATATACATATTCGAAGTTAACCCATCGCAGGAGTTCGATCAAAGACGTCGAGTCCTCAGGTTTTAAAGTACGTGTTGCACTCTTTTTCCCCTTAGATCGGATTTTATCCCAAATGGGTTTTCCAGCGAGGTTTTTAACGAGGCAATAACCATGTGCTACCCGAGGACAATTCAACAGTATCCGAGGCTTTTTCATAATCAACCTCGTATACTGGGGGGCATTAGCCCTCAAATATATCAAGTTCTGAAGCAAGAAAGATATTTCGTAACAACAAGGTACCAATAGGAAAAGTTGTAAGAGCCAAATGGTCAAAACAAACCATGCTCATGTAGTTGGCCCGACCCCTGACGCAAAACATGAACACATGTATAATGACTTGCAAAGAAAAGTTCTCTTCTATACCGATATCTTATATCCAAGAAAAACTCCTATATTTCGAGGTTTATTATGAAAACATGATCGAGTTCGAATCATTCACTCCACTACTACGCCTACTGGCTACTTTTATTTCGAGTTTGAATCATTCACTCGGCCACTACGCCTACGGGCTACCTTTATTTCTAGTTCGAGCAAGCACTCACTCGACCATTACGACTACGGGCTACGTTTATTTTGAGTTCGAATCATTCACTCGACCACTACGCCTACAGGCTACTTTTATTTCGAGTTCGAATCATTCACTCGACCACTACACCTACGGGCTACCTTTATTTCGAGTTCGAGTAAGCACTCACTCGACCATTACGCCTACGGGCTACTTTTATTTCGAGTTCGAATCATTCACTCGATCACTACGCCTACGGGCTACCTTTATTTCGAGTTCGAGCAAGCACTCACTCGATCAATAAGCCTGCGAGCTACTTTTATTTCGAGTTCGAGCAAGCACTCACTCGACCATTACGCCTACGAGCTACAATACTTCGAGTTCGAATCATTCACTCAACCATCATGCCTACGGGCTATATTACTTCGAGTTCGAATCATTCACTCGACCATTACGCCTTCGGGGTACTGTTATTTTGAGTTCGAGCAAGCACTCACTCGACCATTATGCCTACATGCTACATTACTTCATTACGCCTGCAGACTACATTACTTCGAGTTCGAATCGTTCACTCGACCATTACGCCCGTGCTACTTTATTTCGAGTTAAAGCAAGCACTCGACCATTATGCTTACGAGCTACATTACTTCGAGTTTGGATCATTCACTTGACTACCAAGCTTAAAGACTACATTGCTTCAAGTTTGAGTAAGCGCTCACTCAGTTACAAAGGCTACGAAGTCCAAATTTGATCAAGTTGCCTAAATCCTTGTGAAAATATTCATAAGGCGTAAATAAAATCTTCACAAGATAAGAAATAAAGCAGAAGCAAGTTTACACAAAAAGGATATTATTATATACAAAATCGTTTACATAATTGATTACAACATAAAAATTGAGGACTAAGCTTCTTGGTTATCCCCAAGAACGGTCTATTCTCCATCGGGATCCCCCCATTCTCGGACCCGCTCTTACTCCCATCATCATCATCATCATCGTCATCGAAAACCAAGGCTCCAGCTTCAGCTTCGAGTTCTTTGGCCCTTTTAATCTCTTCAGCGAGGTCGAAACCTCGAGCATGGATCTCCTCAAGGGTCTCACTCCGAGATCGGCACTTAACAAGTTCAGCTACCCAATGTGCTCGAGTATCGGCGGTCTCGGCTGCCTCTCTTTCTTGGACCTGGGCATCTTCAGCATCGGCCCAATAGACGGCCATGAGTGCATCCCCATCGGCTTTTGCTTTTTCGGCATCAGATTCGGCCTTTGCAAGTTCAGAGGCCAACCGAGCCTCGAGCTCCTCTATTCTTCTCGTTTGGACCAAGCTTTTCTCCTTTATTTTTTGAAGTTGGTTTTCGTCCGATGACAATTGGGCTCGAGCAGCTTCTTTCTCTGCAGCAAAACGGTCCATTCCTTCTTTCCACTCCTAAGATTTTGCTTTTATCATATCGACTTCTTCACGGAGTTTTTCAATCATCTCAATTTTCTGCTGCAACTGTGAGACCGAAAATTAGCCATCGTTCCGGTATCGAGCCCATAGGCTTTTAAAAGTATTATTACCTGCTCGGATTGATCGATCTGATCTTGGTGAGACTTGGTCAACTCAGCTCAAAGGTTTTTTTATTTCTTCCCCCATTTGGCCTAAGAGGAGTTTTAGGGAGTTCCTCTCCTCCGTAACCTGTTAAAGCTCGGCCTCATAGCGATGCATCTCAGTTCAGGACTGAGAACATGATTCTCGATGAACTGTCGCGGCCTTCAAAGAAAGAAGGGACAAAGTTAGGAAAGAAAAGCAAACTTAAAGGTAACGCCATATAATTTAAGGCTTACCTGATTCAAAGCCTGCTGCACTCCGTGAAAAAGGTCTGATGCGTCACTTGTACCGGTAGTGTCTTCGACACCAATAAACATGTCACGAAAAAGATCCTCTCCATCATGAGGCTTGTCTAATTTGAGGGCCCCCAAAGTTTGGGCTCCCCGAATCGCCACTGCGGAAAAAGTAGGGAAGGTGTGCGAGTCTTCGATTGTTACTGCCCCAAATGAATCGTCTGGGGCATTCTCTTCAGTTCGAAAAGATTCGAGAAGAGCCTCTTCAGGCTTATCCCCCATCCGTCGGCCTCAATGGGAAACATCTTCAATTTCTAGTAACTCGGGGACTCTGCCAGAATTTCTCTCCGATATATCCTCAGTTCGAGGCAGAGCCTTATGAACCACCATCAATCCATCCGCCTATGGAACATCGGTGGTTTTCTTTGTTCGGGCCGCCAGCGCAGACCCATCGTTCTCTTCTTCTTCCTCTTCTACATCTCTCGGACACAGAACTGATTCCATGGTCAAAGAAATGATATTCTTGTTCGGTTTACGAGCCATTTTCTTCTTCGGTTTTTGATCATACAGGACGGGGGCTCTTTTTCTCTTATTATCTTTCACTGGCTTTGGGACAGAGGCCGAAGCCTATTCCTCGACGGATGAGGGCCTCAAAACTACATCTTTGCCCACACCTGCATACGGAAACGTTTATTGAAGTGTGTGAAAGGTATTCGGATTACCAAAAGATACGAGAAAGGCGCTCACCATGATTTTGTGCCTCCCATTGGCCCTTTGACAAGTCGCGCCATGAGCGCTCGGCGTATGAGGAGGTCGAAACCAAATCACGTACCCAATTCTTGAGATCGGGCATTACGCCGGGCATCCAGGGAACCGCTGTACCTCAAAAGGGGAATATTGATGAGAAAATAAATGAAAGAATAAAATAATAGGAGATAACAACAGAATTACACTTACGCTTCATGTTTCACTCCTCAGGAAAAGGCATCTTCTCAGTCGGAATCAGGTCTGAAGTCCTTACTCAAACGAACCTGCCCATCCAGCTTCGATCCTTATCCTCATCTATACTCGAGAATGGAGCCTTGATTGCTCGACGTTGGAGTTTTATTAACCCTCCTCGAAAAAGGCAAGGCCGGTATAATCGAATAAGATGATCGAGGGTGAAAGGCATCCCCTCGATTTTACTCACAAAATATCGGATCAAAATAACGATCTGCCAAAAGGAAGGATGTATGTGGCCTAGAATTATTAGGTATTTACGACAAAAGTCTATGATAACGGAGTCGAGGGAACCTAACGTGAAAGGGTAAGTATACACGCTTAAGAACCCTCTCACGTGAGTAGTAATGTCCTATTCGGGAGACGGCATTACCACTTCTTTGTTCTCCCACTTACAATCTTTTTTTATTCGCTCGATGTGCTCCCGTGTTATCGAACAAATATATCTCTATACGGGCTCACATCGGCCAGGAATCGGCAAACCTTTATCGAGTTTGAAATCAGAGGTAAGAACACACGCCGCCGCAACACACTTCTCAGGACGTGGATCCACCAGTGTTTTGTCGGCGGCAGATTGGGAAGAAGAAGCTTTTTTGGGGGGTGGGGGGAGGGGGTTATATCTTCACCATTTTGATTTTAAAGAAGGTGACAAAGATTTGATAATTTAGGAGAAGAATTTTGCAAAGAAGAATCACAGATTCGCGAATGAGCTCAGAGAATAGGAAAACAGACTTGGGGAAATGTGGAAGACCGAAGATGTAAAAGTGGTAAATGATAAAAGGAAGGGCTATTTATAGGTTAAAGCAATGGCGGTTCAGTATCAGCGGTGGCCGACCACCGTCTGACATGCATTAAATGTCTTGAAAGACTAAATCGACATGACAGCCATCACGTGCATCATGGTTGAGTCTAATGTAAACGTCAGCTTATAATCCGATCGAGCCGTTGAAAAATCATATCGTTTCTCACCACATCCTTCCCGAGAAATGAGGGGACTATCTGTATGCGGTCGAAATAGATTTCGGCCTTCATATAATGAATCGAAGTCAAAACATAATGGATCAAAGTAAGGCTCTGTGATGGGTTCCGAAGATGAAATAAATAAGCTTCGAGCCCGAGGGACCGATCAACATCGAGCTCGAATCCAAATCGAACTATGATACAAAGAAAAGTTATCGAACTTGTGATTCAGAGACCGACCCACATCGACCCCGAATCAATTCAGGGGTCCGAGTCAGAATCAAGTTCAAGTCGAGCTCGAGAGCTCGAGTCAAGATCGAGAGCTTGAGTCAAGACCAAAAACTCGAGTTAATATCGAGCTCATAGACAAGAGTCGTTGCAATCCCACTAGAGGAGAGAATCTTGGCAGGAATTGTGGAAAAGCTGATTTATCATGGGTCTTCCACTATGTATTTTTTAGTTATATCTAAAGTAAGACCCCCTTACTATAAAAGGGATGATTATCATTTCTGTAAAGGCCAAGTTTTTTGCTTATATTGTAATTCAAGCACCATATTCCCCTATAGTGAAGAATTGTTCTTTCAAGCTTCATAAATTGATTCAATTTATTTAGTTATAGCGATCATCTTCCTTGCAACTTTTCCTACTTTGCATTCTTATTGATCCATACTTGATTTTTCTATTCATCCTTACGATTTGTATTAAGCTATACTATATATCCTTAGAATTATGTACAAATTCAACTCCATCTATTTTTTGGGTAAACAATAAGTGTATCACCTACGAAGATACTCCCTCCGTTCACTTTTACTTAGCATGTATACTAAAAAAAAATTATTTTTACTTGTCACTTTACGCATATCAAGAGAAGACAATTTTTTTCCTGTTATACCCACCATATTTATTACTCATTTCTTAAGGAGCGTATAAAGTTAAAACGTGTCACGTAAAAGTAAACACAGAGAGTAAGTATTAAGAGTCCATCACATACATGGGATAATTACAAATATTAGATAAATTCTTAGAGTCCTAATACGCCCCCTCAATCTGGACTGGCAGACATGACAAACAGATTGTGACGTAAGAAGCTGAACTGAGATGATGGTAAACCCTTTGTGAAAATATTAGCAAATTGTAACTGAGTTGGCACATATCGAACAACAATATTCCCTTGAGCAACTTTTTCGCGAACATAATGAAAATCAACATTAATGTGTTTGGAGCGGACATGAAATACAGGGTTACTAACAGGGTTACGAAGATAGAGCTTGATATCACGAAGAATATTACGAATCCAAGATGTCTCAGTCACAGTATAGGCGATAGCTCTGTACTCAACCTCTGCAGAAGATTTAGAGATTGTTGGTTGCTTCTTTGCACGCCATGAGATAAGATTAGAGCTCAAAAATACCGCAAACCCTATGGTAGAGCATTGACTATCAAGACAACCGACCCAATCAGCATCCGAATAGGCTAAAATAAAAGAGGTGGATGAGGAGGCACGTAAGAATAATCCATATGTGATGTACCCTGTAAATACCTGAAAATTCGCTTCACACAATGCGGATGAGTAGTATGTGGAGCATACATAAATTGTGAAATAATGTTAACAGCATAGGCAATATCTTGACGAGTCATAGTTAAGTATTTAAGAGCGCCAACCATACTCTTATATTCATTAGGATTTGAAAGTAACTCACCATCCATAATAGAAAGAGAAGTGCAGGAAGTAATAAGGGTGCGAACCGGTTTGCATATATGCATGTGAAATTTAAGAAGCAAATCAGAAATATACTTTTGTTGTTACATATGAAGACCATTAGAAGAACGAACTGCCTGAACACCAAGAAAGTAATGAAGATTACCTAAGTCTTTCATCGAAAATTGTCTAGAGAGACGACTAATGAAGTGATCAAGAAGAGAAGAATGACTACCGGTAAGAATAATATCATCAACATAAAGTAATAAAATAAGAATACTAGATGATGAACGGTGAATAAACATGGACGTATCTGATTTTCTGTAAATAAAATCACGAGCAAGGAGAAATGAACTAAAGCGATGAAACCAAACACGCGGTGCCTACTTCAAACCATATAGTGCTTTGGCCAGCTTACAAAACATGACGAGGATAATTTTGATGAGTAAAATCTGGAGGTTGTTTCATAAAGACTTCCTCATTAACAACACCATGCAGAAAAACATTTTTAACATTAAGTTGACGAAGAGGCCAAGAAAAATAAACAGCAAGAGATAGGAATATGAATAGTGGTAGCACGAACAACATGACTAAAAGTTTCATGATAATCAATGCCAGGCTGCTGATGAAATCCCTGGGCTACAAATCGTGCCTTGTATCGCTCAACTGACCCATCCGAATTATATTTAATATGATAAACCTATTTACAACCAACTAAGTTCATGTGAGGTTAAAAAGGAACAAGAACCCAAGTAAAAGTGCATTAAACGCATATGCCATGGCTTGCTGCCACTTCAGACCTTTTACTGCCTGAGAAAAATATAAGGGTTCAATTTCTTGAATAATAGTGTTCTAAGAAAATATTTGTTTTGGTTTTGAAATACCAGACTTTGAGCGAGTGTGTATTGAATGAGCAGGAGGCATGGAAGTAGGAGGAGAAGCAGTGCTAGTTGGCAATGAGGTAGGTGCAGACGAAGAAAGAATGATAGGTGCAGAAGAAGAGAGAACATTAGAGCAACACTCAGTAGAAGAACCAGTGATGGACACGTGATCCGTAAAGTTAGATGTAGAGCACGGGGAAGAAACTCTTGAGGAAGGTAGAGAAGACGACTTAGAAGGAGACATACTTGACTTAGATTGGGTATTGGGCTGCAAAGGGGATAAAGGAGCAGTAACTACAAGAATCTCAGAAGAGCCATTGGATGAAGGAACAATGGAGGGACGAGACAATTTAGGATATGGAAAAACTAATTCATGAAAGGCAAAATATTGACTGACATAAACACGACTAGATGTAGGATCTAGGCAACAATATCATTTATAATTAGAAGCATAACCTAGGAAAATATGTTAGACAGAACGTGGCTGAAGCTTATGAGAAACTTGAGCAGATATATTTGGAAAACATTCACAACCAAAATTTCGAAGAAAACTGTAGTGAGGTGTATGAAACAACTTTTCAAATGGAGAAAGTCCTTTTAAAATGGGAGTAGGCAATCTATTAATAGTATAAACAGCGTAAAAAGCAATATCAGCCCAAAATTGAGACGGCAAATGAGCATCCGTAAGGATGGTATGCACCATTTCAATTATGTTGCGATGTTTTCGTTCAGCCACCCCATTTTGTTGAGGAGTATCTGGGCATGATTTATGAAAAGAAATATCCGAGTTAGAAAAGTGTTGAAGCATAGCCTTGTTATCAAATTCACCACCTCCATCACTTTGAAAAGTTTTAATTTTAGTGTTAAAAGTGTTCTCCACGAGTTTTTGAAATGCACAAAAGTGTTGAAAGACGTATGATTTTCTCATCATAGGATAAAGCCATGTAAATCGAGAAACATCATCAACAAATATAACATAATATCGAAAATCAAGTTTGATAAAACAGGTTGTCACACCCCTCTTCTACCCCAAAAAGATAATGTGTGTTGATTGTGGGTTAAAGAGTTTTTTAATTAAAATAACAAACTTGAGTAGGGATTATTTTATTGTTAAGAGTCGCCACTTGGAATTGATTTTTTTTTTGGGTGTTCCAAGTCAACTTTAATTTGAATCCCTAGTCAAAGGAAGGTTTGACTCTATTATTATTGGTCTGCGAAAATAAATTTCAGGTAAGGAATTCTGTTGACCGGAGAGAAGGTGTAAGGCATTCCCCTAGTCCTGTAAGGAATTCTGTTGACCGGAGAGAAGGTGTAAGGCATTCCCCTAGTCCTGTGGTTCTAGCACGGTCGCTTTATTGACTTAAAACTTGGCTTGAATTAATTTTGGACAAACTGTGATTTATATGATTTTCATGTTTTACCTATCCGCTTTTAATACTTGCTTTATTAGAATTGATAAAGAATAACAAGATATCGTAACCACACTACGCAAGCGAATGCATAGTCATGACAAGGATTATTAGCACACTATGACTTTTGGAAAAATTCCTACATTTGAGATTTTTTTTAAATTGTTTTTTATTAAAGGTTAACTATCGCGCTACGCAAGAGAATCAACGATTTTAGCAAAGTATTAACTAAAACTAATGGTTATGGTGTGAGGTTATTGAACTAATTTATTGAATATTAAACTTCACGCTACGCAAGCGATTATGTGAAGTTAAAAACACGCCTACTAATTGCCTAGCGTTTAAATTAATTTATTTGTTAAAACTATTTATTTAATAAAGAAACCTAGTTTTTAAAAGACTGAGTCAAAACTTGTTCACTACTTTAAACTTGACAAATTCAAATTTTTCAGTAGCCTTGATGTTAAAAAATAATGGCCAGCAAATTTAAACCAAAGGTGATAGTGGCCTAAAATATTCTTAAAATTAATGTAAACCCAACTAGAACATGTAGATAAAAATAATGCATTAATGAACATGGACTTCTAGACATATAACTGAGAAACAAACATATGCATCAAGCTCAACCAAACAGAAGTTCAAAATAACAATAACACATTTAAGAAATTCTTTCACTGGTTCTCTCCTCTCTCCCACACACTCATCACATACTATTCCCCAATTTCATTTCAACTTAACCAAGAAAAGAAGTATTACTATCAGTTATTTTTAGCACTAAGAGAAAAATTAAAATAACAAAACAACAAGTACATAAAATCAAGGAAAAAGGAAACTAAACTCTACATAATAATTCTAAAAGATGTTTCTTTTCCTTAACTAGATACACTTAACATAATGTTATCTGAGCTACACAGGTAAGAAAAAAATGGAAGATCAACCAAATATTACAGATGTACATGCTGAAATATGACTATATGAATAACATGCTAAACATTCATTTATTCTAGTAAAGCAGATCAAGCGTATCCATAGAGCTGAAAAAGAGCCATATCCTCATCCATTGAATATAAAAATCTGTATCGCAAAGTTTAAGAAAATACATAGATTGCAGAAAATAAATACAGCAGTGAAGAAATAGAGCTCAATAGGAAAAAACAAACAGCAGCAAACACAAGCAGAAAACAACAGCAGTTTCGTTTTTAAACAGCCCGAAAACCTTAGAAGAAACCCAAAACCAGCTCTAAAGAAGACTTATACTTTTCTAAAAGTTAGCACTCTAAAATTTATTCACAAAGCTCACCATTTCAGCTTACTAAAGGGTGCTTTAGTTGCTGATTTTTTACTCTCCAAGTAGTATTTTTAGGGTGTAAAGACTGCCCTACAAATGTGTGATCCACGTCTCAAGTGAGAAAATAGCAGCCCCTTAAATAGGCAAATAAAGTCTCTTTTTTGAGATAGATTTTGGTTCACCAAAAATTTGTCCAAAAGACTGACTTTGTGTGCTAAACACTGTTCAAGATCTGTCCCAAAGATGAAAAGACAGCCTGAAAATCTGTTGTGTCAGAAGCAAGGAGAAACAATATCATTTCAGCCACCCTGCTAGTAAAAGTAGGCTACTATTACCCTATTTTGTGATAAAATAAATTAAACTTTAGATTTTAACCATCAACAACAAACTACTTGCTCAACATAAATCAAACTTCAACAACTATGAACTGACAAGGCATAAACGAGACTAAAAACGTAATTGAACTAAGTATTCAAACCAACTTGATTGGAATGAATTCGATTTGTGCAAACTAATTACTAAACAAACAACTAAATTTACAAACTAATGCTCAAAACAGAACGAGCATCGTTAACAATCGGACAACGACTAACAACAACAAAATAGACGACTAACTACATAAACGATTTAACTAATACACTAAAGATCATGTTTAAATCAATAACAAATCTAATAAACTACTAAACTAAATAGATATAACTAATTAAATAAACCTAACTTGAAACTCTAATTAACAAGAAACAACCGAAATAGAAAATAACAAATCAGAAACTAATGTACTAATATAAAAAACCAGAAATTAATTAAAGAGATGATGAGTATACCTAATAAGTATGCTTGAAACTGTTCGAGCCACGAGAAGACGCCGGAGATGCTAAAAGGCAACTGCCCGACTCCGAAACGCACGTTTCTTTCGGGTAGATGCTAGAACGAAATGAGTTTCAGCATCTCGCCAAAAGAAACGAGTGTCTTTGAGTCGAAAAATAGCTAAGATGGGGGTTCGGGGCATTTTGGCGGTGGTGAGGCAGTAGAGCCGCGGCGACAGTGAGGAGCGGGCCGGCTGTGACGTGGATTTTGGGGGTGAAATGGGTAGGAAACGATAGGTCTCGTGGAGCTCTATTCATTCATGTATGTGTTGTAGGGTGGTGTTGGCCGGAGCTTCAAGAATTTGGACCAAAAAGTGGCAGCTAAAGTTTCCTAGATCTAAAACTCAAGGAGTTTGAGGGGGTTTTGAAGGAATTGGTTTGGAGATATGGGAAGAGGAGGTTGTAGAGATTACATGGTGTTAATTTGGAGGTGTTTGGAGGTGGTCCTCCGCTGGTGGGTGATTTTCGGCGGCAGCGGCAGCGGCAGAGAGAAGAGAGAGAAGAGAGAGAGAGAGAGAGAGAGAGAAGAGAGAAAGAGTTATGGGGGAAATGAGAGAATTTTTCAGATTTTTGAGGCTTTAAATACCTCTTGAGAGATCAAATATGGACCATTAGATCAATTGGGTGATCAATGGGTGAGATTTGATCTTGGGTCACTTAATGGAACGACGTAGTTTTGAGGCAAAACTACGTCGTTTCAGACCCTTAAAAGGGCAGCCCCTTATCTTGCACTTCTGGCCACTTTCTCTTTCAAATTTGGCCCAATTTCTTTATTAATCCTACTTATTAAACTAAATTTACACAAAAAAATAAATTAATTAAGTAACTTATTCAAATAATCAATTAACTAGATTAATTCACCAATTGAATAGTTAGTTAATTCCTAAAATGCACAAATAAAGAAAGAACTTTTTTTTGGTATTTTTATGTTAGGAAATATGCAATGAGAGACACAAAAATTGGAAAACATAATTAAAGCAACAAAATACTAATGACTTTAGGAGGTGTTAAAACAATACAAAAATTAGGTATTCACAACTGCCCCTCTTTGCTCGAGAACATGAAGAGTTTTCGTGTAAAGAAAAGTGAATACCCTGGCTAATTTTTGCTCACATATCACTTCAATGAAAGCATTTTTAAAAATAAAATGGTGACCGAACCCTGCTTCCGAGGTTGCCTACATATCCTTATTTAGAGGAATCAGGTCAGTGTAGTTCTGGGAAAATTTGGTAGCTGGGACTACCAGACACTAGATTTAAGACTGTTGTTGCTGTTGTTGTTGCTGTTACTGTTACTTGCTGATTACATCAAAAGGAAAAGAGAAAGAACTACATATGTCTGCAAACTAAGAGTTACAAAATTCCTAATCTATGTATCTTGTGGAGTCAGATCTTGATTCTTGACCTGCTCGCTTGTGTTGATCTTAGATTGGATCTTGATTCTCTTTGAGGAAAATATCATGGCTCATTCTCGATTGCTTGCTTTCCGGATCAGAATTCGAGAAAATGAAACTCGAGATGCTGCGCTGCTGACACATTATCCATGCTAACTCCAACTATCTTGTGACCAAAAAACTTCTTTATTCTGATGAGAAAGCTGAAACTGCAAGCTTTAATCGTCACTTTTGCTATGCGGCGGGGCCTGCAAAGCCAACAAAGACAAACAAAACGAACAAAATTTTTCTACCCCAGTTTGGCACTAGGAAAATTTTGTGAGTTAGAGAAAGCTAAAGTATCTAATTTGTTGAAATGAAGACAGCGAGAGTGTAACCAGGGGTTGGTACCTTGTATTACCGAAAGGAATATAACTAGGGGTTAGTTCCCAATATTATCGAAAGGAGTGTAACCGGGGGTTGGTACCCTGTATTACAAAAAGGAGTGTAACTAGGGGTTGGCATCCTGTATTACTGAAATAAGTGTAACCAGGGGTTGACACCCTGTATTACTAAAAGAAGTGTAACCAGGGGTTGGCACCCTGTATTACTGAGAAGGAATGTAACCAGGGGTTGGTACCTTGTATTACCGAAAGGAGTGTAACCAGGGGTTGGTACCCTGTATTACATAAAGGAGTGTAACCATGGGTTGGCACCCTGTATTACTGAAAGGAGTGTAACCAGGGGTTGGTACCCTGTATTACTAAAAGGAGTGTAACAGAGGCTGGCAACCTGTATTACTGAAAGAAGTGTAACCAGGGGTTGACACCCTATATTACTGAGAAGGAGTGTAACCAGGGGTTGGTACCCTGTATTACTGAAAGAAGTGTAACCAGGGGTTGGCACCCTGTATTACTGAGAAGGAATGTAACTAGGGGTTGGTACCCTATATTACTGAAAGGGAATGTAACCGTGGGTTGGTACCCTGTATTACCGAAAGAAAATGTAACCGGGGGTTGGTACCCTATATTACCAAAATGAGTGTAACTAGGGGTTGGTACCCTGTATTACCGAAAGAAAATGTAACCGGGGGTTGGTACCCTATATTACCAAAATGAGTGTAACTAGGGGTTGGTACCCTGTATTACTGAAAAGAGTGTAACCAGGGGTTGGTACCCTGTATTACAGAAATGAGTGTAACCAGGGATTGGCACTCTGTATTACTAAAAGGAGTGTAACCAGGGACTGACATCCTGTATTACTGAAAGAAGTGTAACCAGGGATTGACACCCTGTATTACTAAGAAGGAATGTAACCAGGGGTTGGTACCCTGTATTACTGAAAGAAGTATAACCAGGGGTTGGCACCCTGTATTACGAGAAGGAGTGTAACTAGGGGTTGGTACCCTGTATTACCGAAAGGAGTGTAACAAGGGGTTGGTACTAACCAGGAGTTGGCACCCTGTATTACTGAAAGGTGTATAACCAAGGGTTGGTACCCTGTATTAGTGAAAAGAGTGTAACCAGAGGCTGGCACCACGTATTACTGAAAGGAGCGTAACTAGGGGTTGGTACCCTGTATTACAGAAAGGAGTGTAACTGGGGGCTGGCACCCTATATTACTAAAAGGATGTTGAATCTCTTGGGAGAAAAGGCTCTACCTAGGTTAAACTACGAAAAGCAAACCTGGGCGAATAGTACTTCTACCCGGAAACATGAGCTGGAACCCCCTAGGCGAAAAAGTTCTACCTGGGTTAAGCTACATATAACAGCCTGAGCGAAGATTACTTCTACCCGAAAATATGAACTGGATCCCCCTAGGCGAAATGGTTCTACCTGAGTTAAGATACTATAAAACATCTGAGCGAATAGTACTTCTACCCGGAAACATGAGCTGGAACCCCCTAGGCGAAAAAGTTCTACCTGGGTTAAGCTACATATAACAGCCTGAGCGAAGATTACTTCTACCCGAAAATATGAACTGGATCCCCCTAGGCGAAATGGTTCTACCTGAGTTAAGATACTATAAAACATCTGAGCGAATAGTACTTCTACCCGGAACTATGAGCTGAATCCCCCTAGGCGAAAAGGTTCTACGTGGGTTAAGCTATGAAAAGCAAGCCTGGGCGAAAAGTACTTCTACTCGGAAATATGAACCGGATCCCCCTAGGCGAAAAGGTTCTACCTGGGTTAAGCTACGTAAAACATTCTGAGCGAATAGTACTTCTACCCGGAACTATGAGCTGGATCCCCCTAGGTGAAAAGGTTCTACTTGGGTTAAGCTACGTAAAATATCCTGAGCGAAGAGTACTTCTACCCGGAGCTAAACCCAGGTAGAACCTTTTCGCCTAGGG